>JABFPN010003358.1:0-18420 GCA_022817305.1 Leptoteleia sp. ZL-2020
CGGTAAAACAAAAGAAGGCGCGCTGTTAGGCCAACGCAATACACCGTGTTGATCTTACATATATTGTCTATGTTGAATCAATGCCATTTTGCTGTGAACCCTATGGCGTATTTTTTCCCGTGTACGTGAATTCGATTAGTCTACTTCGGTAAAATTATTGAACACAGATGGAAATGATTTAATCGATTCTCTTTGTCGATTGCGCGTAAAAATTCAGGAATGATCAATAATAACGCGCGGTTTAATTTAGCGCGGCTTATTAATAGGCGCCAAAGTACAACGCGCGCGCAACGTCTTAATATTTGCGCGCAATTTTATCAGCGCGCGCGGTATATCATTGTAATTGCGGCAATTCGTTTGGCGTTAATAAAATAATGCGCCGGGGTAACTTTATCAATTTGCACAATGAAATTTAATTCAAACATCTGTTTTAATAATTAATTCCGTTCTGGTGTATTGTATGATAAAAATTGGCAGATACATAAAAATAAATATGTGTCGGTTAATACAACCAATTCGAATTTATCATTATTAATCATTTCACCTGATAATAATCAAGATTGTCTTAATAAAAATGAAACATATATGATCCATATATGGTCCATACATACTCCATATATATTTCATATATGGTCTATATATACTCCATATATGGTTCGTACATACTCCATATATGGTCCGTATATGATCTATATATGGTCCATATATGATTCGTACATACTCCATATATGATCCATATATGGTCCATATATGATTCGTACATACTCCATATATGGTCCATACATACTTCATATATATTCCATATATGGTCCATACATACTTCATATATATTCCATATATGGTCCGTATATAGTCTATATATGGTCCGTATATGGACCTTTTAATTCGGCGAACCGAAAGTTCGTAGCAAATTGATTATTAAGGGTGTCGCGGTAGGTAGCCGACGAGCCAAAGTATAAATGTGATGAAAATGGCAAAGTTAGTTTGACTATGAAATTGAAAAGTGTCGAGTTTGACCCGTTAATTCAAATGTTAATAATAAAATAGTTACAATCATTTTCGATTGTCTTACGTGTTAAACAATATTGAAGTTAGGCGTCAACTTTAGTAAGAGTAACTATTTCAGAGTATAATAATTTGCATATAATGGTTGTAATCATGTCTCGTTAAAATTTACACGCACGTTCTACTCGACTTTATTTTCCGGATACATACGCGCAACATAAATAACTGATTTATTCATGTACACAGTATATATTATTTTTATATTTATGCATTAAAGTTAAATTCCTTAATATAACTTCCATACAACCGTTTTCTTTTTCTTTTTTTAATACTCTTTTTATACATTCAGACACGTAATCCACCAAGTTTAAGTATAATCTTTACTAAATCGAACTTCGAGTAACAATTTATTTATTTTTATTATAAATTTGTTAAAAGTTTATATTAAATTTATTTCATAAGAATGGAAAATGCAAATTTCATCACATCTGAAATATAACTTTTACATAATAAAAACATGTTTTTACATTTTATGATCTGGAACACTCAAAGTGCGTTTTTAATCATTTAATTTTAAAAATGTTAATTTCCAATTACTTCAATTCTATGATAAAGTTGTACTCATCATTATATACAACTTCATTTCATGCATAACAACACTGTTAAAGTATTAGGATAAATTTAATAAGAAACATAATTAATCCACAACTGGTTAACATATTAATTACAAACAATGTTAAACTTTAAATAAGAAACTTATCGTCCTAACGAATGCGACTCTCTCATTCGAATTTCGAAATGTTCTTTTGTATACAACACCGTGATGCCGTACAATAAAACACTTTTTTTTTATTTACATATTAATAAATGCTTCGATTAATGAATAATAGAAATACAAATAACACTGTTCCAGCTTGGTAATAAAATATTGACAACATCGAGCGGCAAAGTAACCCATGCGCCCGCCAAGAAAGCCATTATATAAAATAAAAATAATCTTATATAAATTATTTGTGCTCATTTTCATTTCACGCACCGTACAACCGGGATGATTCGTGAAAATAACGGTCACCATTGTGACGCGAGGAGGCTGCGCGCAGTGTCACTTCAATCCCGAGAGCGCGTTCCAAAATTCACTGGCAGTATCGCGCATCTTCGTCCGTCCCATTAAAATTCATACGCTCTCCTCACCGGCGCAATGCCGGCACTCAATTTTGGAACATGCCTCGAATCATTTATTATGTTCGATTAAAAGTACCGAGTCGCGACGCTCATTATTTTTTCCCCCCTCCGATGGAGGGGGTGTAGCAAAAAAGATGTCGAAATGCGGCGCATTTGAAAAATTCGTCCGATCGAACAATGGAAATACCAGCGGAACGATCTATCAAAGTAATCGATCGGGAGACATAAGATAAACGACAATGAAACGCTGACGCCTCGGTGGACGGGAAGAAAAGCCACCGGGGAAAATGGGATTCCAGGCATAACCGCGGCTAGGACGAAAGTATAATTGATGACCGCGCTGTTTTGACGAAAGTCGTTTAGGATTTGCGATTAGGATACCTTGTGTGTCGCGTATGTGTCTTGCCCGTGTCAAGGACAAAGGCGAGTCCGGCGCTGTCAAGAAAATGCTTTCACTTCGCCTGAATCAATTAGCCGTTGATCAGCTGGACGGTCATCGCGGCAGTCGCGCTTATCTAACATTCTGGCATAGCACAAATAACTCGCGTTACAATTGCAGCGATGCCGAGTAAAGATACGGGCCGGCCGGATTAAGGACGAAGGCGAACGAACAATGCCCGCGCTTTTGTATCCGATCACTTTAGACATTTGTCCCATCACGTTAAACACATTAACCAATTTCCAAGTTCGGACTTCGTATCGGCTCTTGGCTTTCAAAACACTTTATGTATAGCGGCCCGTTCGCGCACGTAAAAAAATGTAGAACACTATACACAGAGGACGAAACGTCTGCGATCATAGACGAGTGTGAAGTTGGCCACGCGAGATAAAGGCGGCAAAAATTCGCGCGAGTTCCTAACCGTCGTTCCCTCTCTGGTGCGTGTACTATTTTTTGTAACTAGATAATTGAAGCGCCCCCTCTTGGCGCTCTGCCTCTGTCCTTTTACTTTACATAAAAGTTTTTTTAAATTACTATATTATTAATATATTAAATGTATTTAATTAGATTAGTAAATGAAATAATGAAATAAATACTTTTTAACTATTCTTATAATTCTATCGATTTTCTTTAATCTATAATCGAGTTTCACTTTATCTTTAACTTGACGATTTGATTGGCTAATAAACTGGTAACTAGTGAAAACTGTACAGCGGTGCAGAATTTGCACTGCAAGAGACAATTCGGACGCACCCAATAAGTACCCTGCTTCCGGCCGTTTTTAAACGCGGACGAAAAGTAGACATTTTCCGCCCTAGGGCGGAAATCAAGTTAAATTTCGTTAAGTTTTGGGACATTAGACAAATTTCGCATGTTTCAGCTTGAACAAACTCTTAAAACAAAAAAAGACAAACAATACTCTTCATATAAGTGCATCCTTGTTTAACTCAAGAAATTGTTCAATGTTGGAACACGCCAATTGTTTCGGGCGTGCAAACTGACAAGATTCTATACTGAGAAGGATTTTTTTTTTTTTTCGTTCACTTACTTTTAGCAAATTGTTAGTAATGACGGTCCTTAAATGGGGAGGCACCGAGGTGATAAAGTAATTGAGTGATTGTGCCGTAAAGTCAAATGTAACGTCTCTATTTTTCCGAACCGGTCGGTCAGTCAGTGTTAAGGATCCTGCACAGGTGCGCACAGTCTCGGGCAACGCTACATTAAGCGAGCGAAATGTGCATCGCAATATTCAAGGCCAACCGTGCTCCAGCGTCTCATAGTAATTTTACTTTCAATCTCTGATGTAAACACATCTTTTCGTAACCATTTATTTATATAGGCACTATAACGGATCGAGTCAGTTTTATGGATTAGAAGAGTGCAAGAGTCGGAAAGTCATGAAGCAACGCATCGTTAAATGTTTTTACCCACTCCGGTAGTCGTTTATACAAATGAAGAAAAAAAAGAGAGAGAGAGAAAAAAAAACGCGGTAAACGACGCATTCTTAAGGTATTTATATGTTATTATCAATGCGATCATTATTATCAATTACTATCGATTTCCCATTGTCGAGGTTTATTTTCGCGATGCACCACCGCGCATGCGCGCTATAGTGTATTAATTTTGTCGGTCGCGGTTATTCTTATTTCAAACTTTATCCTCGTTTACCGAATATTTTACTTCGCTTTTAATTTTATCATTGAGAATGGAACAGTGTGTAATGGTGAGTTTAGTTTATTTAAATGCTTTAAAGTCTCGGTTAGTTTGATAACGCCTGAAGTTGGCTCTAAGATTGCCCTCCCATAAGAAGTTGCATTTCAAAAAAGTTAGGTTAAAAGTTATAAAGCATGTTCAAAAATTGACCGTCAGTACTGCGTTAGAGAAGCAAACATAAAGTTCAATAATTGGAAAAAGATGCATAATACTGTCGGTAAATGTTGAAATACGGCCATAGTGTGTCAAAAAGTGTGGACGGAGTTTTACTTCTAGTAATAATATAATATTTAACACAAAGTATAAGAAAGGTTATGAAAATTGTACAAATTGTTGCGATCGAGTATAACGTACGTAATTGTTCGTCGCATAACCTCTTTTCAAATATATAACAAATGCAACATGTAAACAAACTTTGCGATACAGTACAGTTTTTAACCCAACTTTTTTTTCGGTGTAAAAATCGAAATCTTCCTACTCGGTTAGAGAACACCTTTGACCGTATCAAAAATGTATCTGGTTATGCAAACTATTTAATCGCGTCAAGTAACATCTCAAGGAGGACAACATGCTGTTGTCATCACAGCAGCCATTCTGCAAAATTCACTTCGTCCCAACCGATTCCATCTCTGTTCAATTTTCGTCATCTTTTCCTTCGACGAGAACGAGAATTGTAGTGAAATTTCGTGCGCCTGCCGATAAACCCGGCCGCGCAATGCTCACGATACATTTACAGATGTTGACGACAAATTAAATTTGAATTGCACCAAAGAAAAGGCACCGCGTCGAAATGTGCGGTATAAATCTTTTCGGGCATAATGAAAGGTGAAAGGAAGATGGGTGAGCGATTGATCATTTTTTCGTCAAGGTTTTTGCAGTAAAAAAGTCGAAGCCAGGTACACAGTTTATGTTAATTTTTGCGACCGGCACCATTACAAGAGATGCCACCCAGCAAATAACGACTATAAGTTTAATGACTTTTTTTCTTCAATTTTCTTTTTAACCTAATTTTTTAATTGGTTTCCTTTAGATTAACAAGGAGATATGTTAATATGCGATACAATGTTTCGAACTATCACAATATTGCTCGGTTTTTAATGAAATAAATTGATATTCAAGAAAGATAAAAAAAAAATTGTTTAGTATTTATATAAATAGTCTACGATGAAATTGTAAATTTGCTAATTTGAAAGAATATATCCCATTAAATAAATAAATAAATCAATCAATTTAAAAAATAAGATAGTTGATTTTCGTGAATGATAAAATGCTTACAGTAGGATTTAAATTTTGTTATAAAATATTTTAAATACGTTGACATATAATAAAGGATACTTATGTACTTTCAATTTTCACGCTATTCACATATTAAACAATAATAATTGATTAACGACTTTTAATTGCATATCATTAAATCATTTAGACCATAATTATTTTGTCAACAGGTTCAGATCAATTACTCCAGTTGCAAAATCATGTCAGTTTGAGAACAACGCACTTTTCCAGTGTGTAAACGGACATTTATAAGCTGTCAATAATGAAACATTTATAAATACGTGTACCTTGTATTTTAACAAGTAATCCGAGGAAAAACTTTTAAGAGGTAATTATAAATAAACACAAATTATTTAATTAATTTCTAACAACATTGTACAATGTATTACAAGCAACGATTTAATGCAACGAACATTCAATCAATGAATCGATTAATTTATTGTTCAAGTCAAATAATTAATTATAAAATGTGTTAAAGAAATAACATTTACTCTTAAAGTGATCTGAAAATATTTATTGTAAAGTGCACTAAAATAAATCAATAATATTAATTACAAAATTAAGGTTTACTAGAGGCATAAAAGTAATATTTCATTGCGTATCATTAAGAGATTTTGAATTAAACCGAAGTAAAGTTAAACTTGTTTACTAATATTACTGACAAAATGTGATTAATAATTAATTACAATTATCAATTAATCACAAAATTAACATTAACCGCCGGCAGATGTCACAATAAACGTAATATATCATCCCATATCATTAAAAAAAGATTTTGAGTTAAACCAAAAGTAAAATTAAACTTGTTTATTTCACGTTTATCGTACAAAGGACTGGCGTTTTTTTCTGCAACTGGCATACATTCGATCCATTTGAATTGAAATATCATTCCATTGAGTTAAAGTGATGTGTAAAGTCTGCTGTAACGGAGTTAGTCTTTTGTAATCAAAATTTAATTAATTTATACTTTTTGATATATGAATTAAAGCGTTATTCTGTGGATACAGGGAAATAATTTGATTCACAAAAATATGTGAATTAATGAATATTCTCAATGTATTTTCTAATTTTTTTGTCATCCGCTCAAAAGGAAGCGGCACTTCGCAAAATACATTGAAAATATTCATCAATACATATATTTTTGTGAATTAAATTATACTCCTCTGCCCATAGAATAGCACTATAGTCTGTATATCATAAAATATAAGTTAATTAAATTTAAGACACTAACTTACGGTAGACTTTACACCTCACCTTAAGGACTAACAAAAAAAAAAAAAAGAAAATAAAGTAAACGGTATTATATCACAGGCGTTCCTCTTTAAATTGCGTCGATGGCCTTGCTTCTCTCTTGCTTTTGCTCATTGCGCCCCCCGACGGCAGCGCCACGCGTCGCCGCTTTGACCATCGAAAGCGCTATTCCGCCGCCCACCCACCCACTGGCGTTTCGCGAGTCGGCCGCCGAGCCAGCTGATCGCACCGCCGCGACGTCTCCCGCCTGCTTCGGGGTGACGTCACGCTCTGGCGTCGTCAATGACGTAATCGCAGATTGCCGCAGTTCCGTTGATCGATCGGTGCTGCCGTCGCTGCACCCCCAAATATTTTCGTCCGCGGCTCCCTCGCCCCGACTCCGCGCTCGACCCACGCGTCTACGGGCTCTCGCGTCGTGTTTATTATTTTTAACCCAATCATCGTTGCGTTCGTCACTCTTCGCGCCCTTTTCTTACGTGTCGGTTCCAGTTAACGCGACCTACGACAACGACACCGACGATCCCCAGAACCTCCGCGATTATTTTCTCTTTACTCCTATCTGTCCAATAAAAAAACGAAGGAAAAAAAAAGGAGTTTGAATGGTTAAAAAATAATACGGCGAGGGTGCGTATATCCGCGCAAAAAGACCGCCAATACTTGGGTTAAACGAATTGATTTTTGTTTACATATCATTGTTGCGCTGTGGACTGTGTAGCCAACCCTAGTAGATGTACAATTTATTGGAAATTTTTACTTTTGGCCTTCAAATCTACAGTTTTTCTTTTTAGTTAAGATTGGTATTATTGATTGTTTTAATATTTTAATAATATTGTAATTATTATTTAATAATACTGATTATTTTGTTTTATTTTTCAAGTTTATTTTATTGTACTGGAAAGAAATTCATCACGTGTTCACAACAATTGACTGGAGTGAAATAATTGCCTGGACCAATGATGCCCACCAAATCGTCTATTTTCAACTTTCCCTCAATCTTTTAACGCCTTGCACCCGCGCGCTTCACCGGTAAGTTTTGTAATTGTAAAATTTAATTATATCGATTAGTAATTGTTGGCTTCGGGAGGTTGCAATGTTGGTTACAGTTAACCTACGAGTCAATAACAAAATGTCTTTGTCAGTCATTAGAACAATTTTTAAACAATGTTTAAGTTCGACTGAAAATCTTGCTCGTCTCGTTCCCTGCGATTTGGGTTCAGTTGCAATGAATGTATGCGTTAGGTAACATCATATCGCTTCAATTAACATAACGTGTTTTATATAAGACACCACTTATACAATTGAATTTTACATATAAATTAATCATTTATTTATTATTAATAAAGAAAAAGGACACTTCCTAAAATATTAGCACGCGTGTTGCGTAACATTTCCGTATAGCAAACCGTTGCAATATTCGTGCAATTATAGCCGCATCTAATTGACCCGCATTTATTTTATTAGATTATTAGCATCTATTTATTAGATAATACATAATAATCGCGCAAGCGCATTTATTATTAGTACCCAGTTAAATTATTTACTTTACATTTATGGAAGGGGGGAATAAAAATTGTATATTCACACAATCTTTGCATCAACCATCAAGCAATAACGAAAGACGAAAAAGGAAGCAAAAATACTTTAGCGTTTCCCTAAGTATCCAACGATCACGGCAAGCAGAAAGAAAGTATAGAGTGGTTACCTAAAATTCAATGCCAGCGAATAGATCCGCCGGCGGTTCGATATGCATTCGGCGAATCAAAGGCAATCGCGAAAACTGATACTGAAATGGTTTCGAGCCCTGACGTTCGACCCTGAACACCGCGGAGTGTAAATCGTTGGCCTTGTAACCTACATCGCGGCCATCTAGATATCAGATATTGCCTGCCACGCATACGGTAGGTTAGTGCGATGGATTACATTATTTGCGAATCCCGGGTTCTATTTTAGCTCGGATTCGAAAAGTTGCCCGAAACTTTCTCGCTTCGGCGGGATACGATAAAAGAGGAAATAATAACGCGAGTAAATAAAACCGGTAGAGTATCGTGCACGTCGACCATTCGATGCAAACCGAGTTGATTTACTGGCCCGCGATAAGGGTTGAATTTATACGCGCCGCTTCCAAGCTATTGTAGTGAGCTAAACAAGGAAATCACGTGAAATTGCATTAGAATACAGCGAACGACGATGCGCCTGTAGAAATGTTAAAGCTCGTAAGGAGGACGAAAGTTTCAGTCGGACAATGATGGAAATTGACCTGAGATTTGTTAGGGACCGTTTTCTGTTGATCCGTGGCAATCGCGTGACGTTTTGTTTTCGTTAGTTTTCGTTAGTTTTGTGACGTTTTGTGTTTTCGTTTAAAATAGAGGCAAGGCACGTGTTTCGGCGGTGGAAAGGCGGAGGGGAAGCGGGACCCGTCTAAATTCGCGCATCCGCGGCAACGTCGACGTCGGCGGCGCCAAAAATAGCGCATACGTCCTTGACGGATGTGACGTATAGAACTTCGGTCGATGCAAAGCGGGGGCGAGAGAAACATGACGTCAGCCCCGGCTATGTTATCTACCACCGACGAGCAGCCGTCTTGTCAGGTTGCTGGCGTGGATTCCGAGCCCCAACGTATTGCCACCATTTTTACACTTTTATAAATAATCAACGGTCAAGCGTTCTTTTTAATTAGACTTAAAATAGCATGCGGTTTATTAATAAAGATAAGGGATGTATTTTTGGAAGTCGAATACAGTTATAAAACATCTCATTGATCTATTGCTTAGAATGTATGATTTCATTGAAATTAATTTTAATTAACCGATTAATTGATTTTAATGAATAATTTCTTTGCTGCGTCCAAACGGAACGTTGGAATGTTAGAATGATTTAATCTATTGAACGATGATATTGAAATGAACAATTCCACTGTTAATGATTTGTAACATAAAATTGACGGGACAATAATATGATGTGTGGTAGTGTAAAGCGAGTATGATAACGGACCGAGGAAAAATGAAATTTGTTGGGTATCCCGAAAGTTTTGCCGCCGCTCATTGTACGAATAAAGAATCACGCAAGATGCGATGCGAAATTCATGTTTGCATGCAAGTTTGTATTAGAAAATAGTTGTATTAAATAAGGTTATTGGGTCACGTAAAACCTTTCGTTGGTCTTGGTATGTTGAAGACTCGATTTAATTTCGGGAATGCTCGCAATAATCGCGCGGACAAAATTAATTTATGCCTCGTTACTTTTGGATGCAATTCAAGAGTGCGAGTTATTACAATGCGAGCTACATATGACGTGTAAATAAAATTGTCTTCGCGCGTAGTAAAAGGTGCAAAAGTGTGACGAAACGTGATTCGCGCGTGTTTAAAGCCCTGGCCAAAGCAGTCGGAATCTACACGTAATGCAATGTATATTTAGTCAAGCAGGCAGCGAGACAATGCTATGCGATCTCGGGGCACTAGGAAGAGCGTCGGTGCATAGCTGCCGAATTGTATTCTTTTCAACGAATAAAGGCAACAAAATGGCGGGTAACATCAACCGCGATCGTACCGCCAATTATTTTGGAAGCACAGTCGCATTTGATGTGGAATGAAAAATGACCCGGGGGTCAAATTGGTCGGGTCTACGAATACTGTTAAAACGATGAAACAACGTTGGATTCATTCTTCAAGGCTGATTGGGATCTGGCCTAGCGACTACCCGAGAGACGACGAAGCGTGTTGCGCGTAAAAATGCAAGTTGAAATGCAAGTTAAACGTCCAAACGAGCGGCGGCGATCGAAAATAATGGCCGCGGAAAGACGTGGTATGTGTTGGAAGAGCAGTATCCACTACCGCATACCCGTGAAATACGTTTGGGGAGGAAAAACGAAAAAGAAATGTGACGTATCGACTTCCGTGCACTCGGACCGTTGCCAAACTAAATTTAATCGCGCGGAGCGGGTCAATTTGCACGTTACTAACAACGGGACTGTTCGCGATCCCTTCCGTCTAATTGTTCGCTCGGTCAGCGCCAGTTAATAATGCTAATATTCAACAATTTGAATTCCACGGAACACCACCACCACAGACGGATCCAGGGTATCATTGTCTGTCACCTCGTCACACCGTCACCTCGTCATGCATGAGTTTCCCATAGCAATAATTCGCCGATCCGGCTGTTGAAAAGCAGACGACTTACACTTGCCCCAATGGTCGTGGCCGTGGGAAATGAAATTGGACTCCAGGTCCCGGTGGTGGTCGTGATTGTTGTTGGAATCCGCAGCTACCACGGGTATTTGCTGGTGATAAGGCGTCTGCAAGGACCCGGTGGTGCGATCGTGGCCTCTGATGGTCCGATGCGACGCTGCCACGGGCACCGTGGACTCCGTGCCGGTGTCCTCCACGGTACGCATCGCACATTCTTCTAAAGGACAAGCGTCCCACTTGGTACCCTGCCGGTGGAAGGCCTGGATTGCCAGCTTCTAAGCCTTAGCGGGCCCGTCTCGGTAGATTCAACTGGTCCTCCTTTTCCCTCTTCCTCTTGCTCTTCTGTCAGCCTAAGCTCGACAGCCCCAACAGTCCCAAGGATCGACTTAATCGCGCGTCAAACGAATTTACAATCGTGGTCTATCTCTTAAAGGAAAGGCACGTGGTTGCAGGCCGAAGTCGGTCAGACGATCGATAAGGGGGATTTGTTTGTGCGAAAAACCGGGAGGGTTTATGTTTGATGATACAAGTGTGTTTCTATGAATGATGGGTCACGCGGTTAAGGCTTACCCTGGAACAAGAAGTGAGACTGATCCGCGAAGCTTGCCAATGGCGGGTCTTTGCGGCCGTAGCTGTTCCTTTCGGACGAGAACGCTCCGTCCAGGAGCTCGAGGACTTGGGACCGCGGTACGCGCATGCAGCAGGTTTCCGGGGCTTGGTCTCAATTGGTCTAAGTTGCCGGTACTCCGCGAGCCAGGGAGGCCACAGTTTCGTTGCAGTGATTTCGCATTGACGAACCCTCGCTGGTCGAGGGAGAGAAGCGGACCGACCGCTGACCACCGAATTCGACGGGTAATCCCAGTCACGGTGGAGGGTACTGTCGCAAACTGATGTTGTACCACGAGACGTTAGCTTCAGTGGTCGCCGCGTGGAAGAGAAACCGAGACTAATCTCAGCATCGCACGAAAGGCCGGCCTCCGCGTAACTGAGTCTGGATCGCGTTCATCGCGCCGCTATATTAAAACCGTACTGTGTGTAAAGCGGCGAACGGCGCTTCGGTGACGTCATCGGGCGCTCACGTCATACTTACCGCGCGACACTCGCGGATCGATGGACCGAACCGCGTTCGTTGCGCGATCCCATTGGCCCGCGGCCTGCTGATGTCACAACCACTGACGCCATAGCACGTGCCATCCTTCAACCCTCCAACCCCTCAAACAATCGACCTCTTTTCGTATGACGACAGCAACGGTACTTTCAGGCGGTTCTCGCAGGTTTTTGGATTCGACAACCTCGCCTTCGGCCTCACGCCACCTGTAAACTTACATGGGGATAAAGTGTGCCGCGCACCCTTACGCATCATCCGGGGTTCAACTAAAATGGTGACAAAAATATAAAGCAATACAGAGGCACTCTTCCTAATAATAGATATTAACTTTTATCACTGAATAATCAATTAACTTCTATTTTTAAGACGTTTCGATTCTATTAGGAATACGTACGTTTGGCTGTATATTTTGCATCAACTGCGTCTGTTTTTATTAGCGTTAATCCGTAATGAAATTTGATTCTTTGATTAAAAGTATCCCTGTTAAAAATGACTTATAGAACACATTAATACATATTATTTGTTCTGTCTAGGGTTTTATATGTTATTATGTCCCTAATTGCAGAGAATATTTTTGGTACATTCTAAGAACTTTTTAAATATACCCATAAAATATTCCTAATATATTAGAATAGCATATGACATTGACATGTAATAAATTTTCGTTTTCCTTTATTTTATAAATGAAACACGTAGATATATTTATTTTATTTGAATAAACATATTTGTTTGTCGTTTTATAAATAGCATAAATTTTGCACAAATTAATTAAAAATTGGTACATAAACATATTTGACTGTCAGTTCGGATACATTTTTTCCGTGTCTTAATCTAAGTAACGAGAAACAAAATTCAATGAGACTATTGCAATTATAATTAATTTTGCTTTCGTGTAATTCTTAGAAAGTAGCGTTTATAATCCGGTTAAAATTATTTTTACTGATACAACTTGTTCACCTGAAATCAAACAACTCATTCAGAACGATACGAATATGTATGCAGGTTAATTCGAACTATTATGCTCATTGAACAAATGTTACTGAGAAGAATACACCGGGAAATTAAATTATTGTTAATGGAATATAATCGCGTGGGTCGCGAAAGTGGTTAAAATTACAATTTTGAAAAAAATCGTTTTGACATTTTTTTTACAATAACAATTCTTAATAATAAGTATATTGAGAAAAAAAGTTATGTTAAAATTTATTATACTGTACCAATAAGTGGAAATGTAGTCAGTTATCTTGTCTTATTTAATATATAGTTTAATAAAGGTTATGAGAATTGCGCAGGTTATGACCCGACGTAATAAAAATGACTGTTTATCTTACAAGCTCTTTTATAATAAATAATATATATGTCCTAGTAACAAGAAATATTCCAAAATATTCCTATGTCCAAGTTCAGAAATATTTATGATATATTCAGGATATTTTCAGGATATACCAAAAATATTCTGTGCTATTAGGGATGGAATGTAAGCTTTGCCACCACCTGTTTGATATAGAATAATAACTTTTCGTATACCATATAGCAAATATAAGGTTAATATAGTAATTGTATAAACATTATAGAGAATATCCCTTCAATATTAGAAGGTATAGTAAATTTTATTATAGCTTTTTTCTCAGTGTACCTTTGGGTACCTGTTCGGTGTCCTAAATAAGATCAATAACAGACTAGGGCAAGAATATTTACATTGGAAATTTTCATGTACACGTTCCCACATTAATCTAAAACTGACCACACCTCGTCATCATTGACTATATATGACGAAGTAGCACATTTTTTAAGCACACTTTTTATGAAAAAAATATTCTATACAATTTGGCAGGACTACTCCTAAAATTGGGATATGCAATGTCAACTATAAATTCTCCTTTCTCGCTTAGCTAAAAATACTACGACTAAAATAGTACTAAATGTTCAATAATTTTCATCAGAATTAATTTGCTTTATCTGCACAGAAATACGTGGGGAGAAAAAAAACCGCTTCATTCATATGTGGCTTTTCCACGAACAGTAAAGATATTAGTCTGTATTATGATCACGTGATTTAATTTAACCAGCGTGATATTATGAATTTATAGCTCCATCTTTGTTCGATAAACTTTTATTCCATTCAATCGTAGTGTGAGGTTATTCGTGCAAATAAATTGTTAAGGCGTCGTTTAATTAGCTTAGGGACCTTGACATCCTTTTTCAGTAATTTAGTAATTTAAAATATTTAAATTTTTTTAACAATATGTTTTAAGTACAAATGTTTACTGAACAATTGACAGCATTGTTTCTTGAACGGCAAGTGCAATTATATTTTAAATAAATGTTAGTAGATACGTAGTCCGACACGGAATATCATTATAAATAGAGAATTACTGATAAATGCTTTCAAGTTAATTATTTATGGTAACAGAAAAATGGTTATTTTATTAAAATTATCCATTTATTTTGTCGATATATGTGGTTGTTAATTCGAAATTTGTGTATCCAATTGAATACATGAGGAATATAAAAAAAATTTAAAAATTGGTGGGAAATTTAAAATTGGGAATTTCTCGGTTGAGAACCTCGCCCTCGCGACATCTATTCTTTTTTTAATTCCAACTAATCTTGCCACTCTGGGGCCAGGGCCGTGTTGGTCGGATACGTCGTCAAAATAACTACTTGTTTTGGTCGGAATAACGGCGACATCGCCGTTCTGACAAGTTATCTCGGGAATACTTTGTTGATATATAAAGTCACAAATGTAGTTTTATATTATAGATATATTTATACATTTAGAAGAAGGATTAAATATTAATATGTTTTTCAATAAATGCAGGATATATATTAGATTTACAATACGTTACATAATAAATTTATTATTACAATTAGGAATGTTTATATAGAAATATTAATAATATTAATAATAATTATAAAATTAATTATAAATATTAATTATAATTCTCAATACATCCCTTGTGGAAAAGAATGTTGAAAAATATTGAAAAAATGCTGAAATTTGGAATCTTCAATATTTTTCAGTTTCTTTCAACATTTTTTAGCATTCTTTTTCACAAAGGATATACATTGATAATGCAATATTAAAATGGTAAAAAAATATTTTTTAATGGAAATAGAAATAGTATCCGCAGGTAGTACAATATCTAGTAATTTTTATCCAGAATGATTTACCCAGATCTTGTAATTTATTTATCTCAATATATATATATATATATATATATATATATATATATATATAAGTTCTGTTTTTTATGCGTAAAAGTACGGTCGTAAATTTGATAAAGAGTAATGCGAATACGGTCAGAAGCTTTTTTTCTTCTGTACACACTAAAGCGCGCTTTATTCACACACAGAAAGGCATTTTCACGCACATAAATCAGTACGCACTTTTCCCGTCATCCCATGTCTGTATCGAAACTTATAACGTAAATCTTGCCAACAACGTATCATCGTTGCTAAGATAGTTCTTTTTTTTCTCAGCTTCATTTTGCAGGTGCGTGGGGGAAAAAAAATCATTCCAAGTACGCGTTTCATTCATGTTACCGCCACCCTCATTTATTACTACATTCCGCCACTACGATCTCTTTTTGACCTAATTTAATGTGCATTTTCCGGTTCATTGAAAATTTTCCTCACATGGATGACGGGCTAATGTCGAGCTAATATACGCGTGGCGTTGCGAAGGCGGAACAGTAGGCTGTTAACTTTGAACCGGAGCTTTTTGCAAAAAAACATAAAGTCTTTTGAGCAGATATTTTACTAAAATAACATGGATCACGTGATCTGCCGATGATGTTACGGATTATCTGTAGCACGTGTTTGACTTTTTAAATAAAGTTCATTATTTTGAACATTGATATTGCTTTTGTAATTGTAATGAAAAATTAAATATTTATAAGTCATATTTCCATGTTACTTGTATGTATTACTTTTCAATTTCAATCAAGATACACTGAGAAAAATGAAATAGTATATTTATCAATAAATTCTTGGGTATTGAACCTATATGTACTCTGTAGGTGTAACTGTAATAATTTATGGAAAAACTAAATATATGTAATGCATACAGTTCTATAAACATAGAATACTATACAATGTGTATATAAAAAATTCCCAAAAATTATAAGTGATACACATACAAAGAACGTATAGGTTCAGTATTCCAGGATTTATTGCTAAATATGCTATTTATTTTTCTCGGTGTATTAATTTTAAGATTGGAAAGTAAGACAAGTATGTATGCAGATGAATATTCTTTTTTTATAATTGATTAGTTTTTATTAAAAAATGTTTAAATATATCTTAACCAATTGGGGAGCTTTAATACGAACTAGAATGCTGCTCGACGCGAAGTTGCAGTTGTTAGATAAGATGCGCGGGCAACCGCGCCAAATATGAATGTCAAGGGAAAATAATTGAATCGATCGGACGGATTTTCAAGCAAAAAATTGTAGTAAATGAAAAAATTACTATCTGAAGTTAGTAGAATGTGTTAGTTTGTCGACAATTATTGTCTGAAAGCAGAGAATAATTTAGAGTCAACTTGCTGGTACTGGTACACTAACTTAAGATAATAAAATTTCAAATTTTTTTTTCAAAAAAAGTCCACTTTACTAATAATGTTAGTAATTTTTATTAATTTATCCTCTCCGTATACAAAAATGATATTCATTATGTTTATTGAAAATATTATATTCATTCTAAATCTTAACACTGTACGCGTTAGAAAAGTTTTCTTTACAATCGTACAGTTGAGTTAATACGTGACACGTTAATTTATGCTACTATTTTTTCCCCGCGGTGTGGTAAATTAAACATTCATTGCAAGATAATTTATTTGGCTAAGTGTTGCAGAAAAAAAAAAAGTATTATAATTCAAACCACAGCGTCGTACATTTCTATGGTAAATTTTTTTTTACAAAATCGTAAATCTCAATGTTTTTATTATACAGAAATGAAATAAACGTTTCTTTAACTTTTTTTTGGTCATCTCGCCGTTTTATATCAAAATCTCCATTTTTTCCCACTTTCTCTTTGTTAACAATCGATGTACAATTCATGCATCCTAACATTTAAAGCCGAATAAAGGGACCGCTATACGTAATGACTTACATCTATTTCCATAACTCGACACAAAAAAATGTGACGTACGACCATAATCAATGCGTCAAAGTGTATGCCAACGATTTATTCAGGCACGAAATATTATTTGTTGAAAGTGCGTAAACGTTCATTCATTCATTATATGTACCAAAATAATGCCGGCATCACGTAAATGAACGAACAAAAGGGAGCCTTATATTGACACGACGGAATATAACAAACTTTGCAGCGATTGTCTGGATTGAAAACCATTGATGAAAATAATAATGAGCACAATTTCAATAATTGCAATTCAAACAAAAGTTTATCGACGATTTTCTTTTTATAGGGCGCGCTTAGTACGATTCCCTATTATTATGTTGCAGGAGATTTTATAATATACGTGACGTGCAATTACAATTGAAGATGTATATTTTAAGCTTCCCGCAAAATTATATAAATGTATTTTCAATGAAATTAAAGAAATTGTATAATTGCAACAATTTATACAATCGGATTTTAGTTTTGAGCAAAAATGATAACGGTTACTATTTTTTTTTATCTTATTATATAGTAATTTTTTTATCTTTAGTATAGTAACAGTAACATAAAATTTAAAACTAGTTTCTAATAGCAATAAATATTTATAAAATATTGACGAAAAATGTTTGATTAATGTTCAAATGTCCACCTTATAATATTTGTGTTATATTCCATTTATATTTCAAAATACACAATATTATTTGAAATAATTTTGTATATTTTGTGAAATATCATCGCACTATATTATGTGAAATATTACATAAACATTACAAAATATTTAAAAGATATTACAAAAATATAATCGCCGCAAGCATGTGAATATTTAGAAAATATTTTTCATTTTTTCAAGAAAATATCGACAAAATATTATATAAATATTATCCGCTATTAGGGATACTGAATGTCGGCAAAAGTTTCACGGATGAATCTCAAATTATGGTCCGCGATAGAATTACGATCGAAATGATATAAGGCAAATTAGAATTGGTACAAAAGTTTCCGTCGAATTCGATCAAAGCCCGCTGTAAGAGCGCATCATTTCAAGCCGAACGGCGAACTTCGCCCGTGCGCAAAGTTAAATCTATTGGCGCGACGCGGAAAATGGTTGAAAGAAAAAAAAAAAAAAAAAAAAAAAA
>JABFPN010003359.1:0-18418 GCA_022817305.1 Leptoteleia sp. ZL-2020
AACGCTATATTGATACGCAAACATATACAATTACAATGTTTGTGTGTACAATTTATTTTAATCGCTTATTATATTCGAAATTAAATCGCTATTATATTCGAAATTAAATCGCTATTATATTACTACAGGAGTAAAACCAATCTTGGCAAAATTTAGGAAACAATGCTGGGCCAGCAAAGTCCCAGCTCTTGATTTTTTTACGAAAATTACTAACTTATAGAAAATGTAAACCAAGACTGGAATATTATTTTCCTTCAATTTTAATCGGCAGTTTCAAGAGTTAAATCTAAATATGGGTCAGAACTATAGACAACCTATAATAAATACTAATTCAATGTAATAACGCAATTGCCACGTATTTTTTTGTTAACTTTGGTATAAATACATTTTGGTACATTTGAAGCAAATTTTACCCATTTATTTCCCAACTTTTTCATAGATTATGTATAACTAGTGTTGTCTCTTGGTTATATGCAAAGTACGTGCCAATTTTTCACGCAAGTTTCACGCAAGCTACGTCCCTGGACTGGCACTGTAATTTCCCAGCAGATATTTAGTGCAGAATGACAATTTATTATATTATACCTAATTTATGAGGCATGATTGTTAACCAGTACTGGAAGACTTGTCAACCAATCTTGGCAGGATTATTAACCAGTACTGTCTTGTTATTGGATGCCAGGTCTGGCCCAGCGTTATCACTCCAGTACAGATTCTGTACTGGCACTGTACTGGCATGCGAATATTGCCAGTACTGGCCACTCTGGCACCAGTATTGTACCCTTTCTGGGCCGTTAGAACATTTCCTATTGGGTGGTTATAATTTATGTAAATCCAAGGTTTGGTCCACTGAAAAAAATACATTAAAAATGACTGTTCTGGAACCTTAATTCACAGCCGATTATACAATATAAAAAAAATTACTATGTTAGCACAGTAAGAATTGTGATACAACACACTAAAATATTTGATAACACGATAATTTTTACTGTGCTGGCACGGTAATTTTTCCTTCATTATAAATATGGCTTTTCATTAAGATTCGACTTTAAGCACTGTAACTTTTAACGTATTTTTTTATCAGTGTCAATTTCATGATTTCATGAACAAGCTCTACTTCTCTCGTGTGGTCAGCAAGCAAACATAACTTTCATTTTTTACTTACATGTTCTGTCAGGATGAATAATTCTGATAGATGAAAATGAATAATCATTTGTAAGTTTAAAATTAAAACATATAGCAGTCGAGTATTAGGGTGCATTTAAGCATTTCAATATTTATTGTCTATTCAGTACCATATTAATAGGTGCAAGTTATGTTTAATCACAAACAGACACGTTAAAAAATAAATATAAATAGGATAGGTACAGGACTTTTTAAGAAATTTTACCTACGCGGAGAAAAAAGATTAATCTCAATTTGTTTTGGACAATTATTTTAACAAAGCTGACAATAGATATCAAAATGCTGACACTTTTTACTAACTTGGAATAGTAATTTATCAGTTTTTGTATGTATATGACCAGTTTACTAACAATGTCAGTATTTTTTATTTATCTCTTTTCTCCGTGTAATATATAATAACAAAAAAAATATTTGTATTTTTACAGCAAGTTTCCATTCAGATCTAAAATCAACTGATTTTCTTTTCCTAAACAAGGCGGACACAGTGAGTTTCCTTTCATGAACTTTATATTTCCATTATTTCTCTTATTATCCGATAAGAAGGAACACTTCCTTATCAATCGTAATATTGCCATATTTTTAAAAAGAAAAACAGAGAACCACATCTTTGTTTTAATTCTTTTTCACATTAAAGCTTCACAGGCAATCAATTAATGTTATTGAATTAAATGATAGTATTATACACCCATGCATATTTTTATTAGCCACGAAATAAAATCTAGAAAGAATTCAAGTTTCCTTTTGAGTTGGACTGCTGAAAAAGTACGTAAAACGATGATAGACCTTTGCCATAATTATTAAAATGTACGATGAAAATGCATAAAGTACGATGAAAAGCATAAACAATCGTTAAAGGTGTAATGTGCAGTACAAATCCGGACTCATTGTAGTGTGATGTAGTGTGCAGTACGATAGATCAGAGCAAGTATCATAGCTCAGGTTCCGGTAACTACGAGTGGATGCATTTCGGTGCTCTGCACGCTGCTACCTGGCTGGATGTGAATTGGTACGTGTGCGTAGCCGGGAGGCACATAATGTCTAATGGGGGTGATTGTGCTCGCGCTCCGTGACGGATCAATCTGCCACCCCCTCAGACCGCGCGCCAGTTCGTCCCCTTGGCCCTACCAAACCAAAACCCCAACGCAAAGCCGCGCGGATAACGCGCGCTATTCGTCATACTCTTAAGGTTTTCACGCAATCAGACTCCACGCCAAGATATATAATTACCTTGCTAATAAGTCCAACTCGAGGTATCTTTGTTCTATAGCTTTATCATTCGCCTTGTCCTTAAATTTTAACTAATAAATTTTCCCTACTTCAATATCAACCTTCTCGCTAGTACTTTAATCTGCAGTATCATGGAATTTTTATTTTATTACGTTCCCAAGAAGCGCGTGATAAAGTAAAACTAATGGAAATTTATTGCAATTATTTCTAAAACCAGCGGAGAACAAATAGTAGTATATTGGGACGAAAACAAAACAGTGGAATCTTATTCTAAACTAAAACACAATATTTTAAATTAATAAATACTCTTAAAAAATTCTATTTAATTGAAAATATTTTTCATTTATATCCGCGTAAACGTAAACGACTTGTTCAAAACGACTAAGATTTTGCATTTAAAACGAAAATAAGATATTTTAAAAAAAAAAAAATGATTTTCTTCATTTTGTTGACGAATTCTTTAAATACAAAGAAAGAAAATAGAGCGCCAATTTATTTTAAATTTTACGAATAATACGCGGTCACGCTATAAACTCAAAGCAGTAACAATGAAAGCGGTAATGTTATTAATTTTATTAAAATGTTGAATATTATTAATTATTATTAATTTTTAAAAATTAAATTAAAAAAATAATTTTATACCGTCAAGAAATGAAATATTATAATTTCAGTCAAATTTGACGGAATTGAGTTCTCATTAAATTTCACGAAAAAAAAGCTCCGTTTTTCACGGAAAAATCTATTATTACGTCTCGGAAATTCCTATGTCTACAAAAAATTATGCCATTTTTCCGTTCTCAACGAACATTTCTGTAAAATTTGACGGAATATAGTGTGGAAATTTATGTTTTTTACATTTTATTTATTTACATATAATGAATAATATGAAAGAATAGGAAATTTTGAATGAAGATATCAGTAGATAATATTAATTAAAACGTTAATACTTGTTACGTAGAATTGCTTTAATGTACATTAAAACGTATTAAAAATGTTGTCACATATATTTTATCCGTAAACGATTTTTTTAAATATCTCCTGTTATAATTAAATACTTTTCATTTACAAAAAATTGCAAATATCTTTGCTTTTCTTCACTGAGAGAAATAGATATTTAAAATAATGATCTAGATAGTTTTTCTGAATATCTGTGATAGTAAACTTTAATATCTGTGGATAGTAGAGCACACTACTATCTGGATAATTTTTCGAACTATCTGGATAGTAAATTAAACTGTCAATAAAATAATAACCTGCTAATACAAAGTATAATGAATTAAAAACCGAACTTAAGTACATAAACCTTTAAACACATCAATTAGTTCTATAAGGTTAAATGCTGTCAAACATCACTTCCACAACAATGTTTAAACAAAACACAATTAAGAAATATGATTGGATATAGGCTAGTTACGCATCATTATCGACCGCGCGATATCGATATCGATTTACTATCTGGATACTTCATTTTACTATCTGTTTTCAACTATCTATTTCTACTATCTAAATGGTGCTTTTAACTATCTATTTCTCTCAGTGTTATTAATTTTAATTTAAATACGTACGTTTAGTTATACATGCTATGCAACAGAAGTAATTTAAAATTATTTATACTTAACCTTTTATATTATCTACAATTTCTGCAATTCCAGTTTAAATGCAGTTTTTCAATTATCAATTAAAATCATTTAATTTAATATGAGAATCCTTTTAATTTGAGATAAATATCATTTTTTATGTTATAAGTAATATTCCTCTCAAGTTGAAACAAATTCGTTTTGGCGATATTATGAACAGAAAATCATGTTTAAGTGTGTACATAATAGATTTGTACGGAAAATGAAATGTTTCTTCAGAATACTCAAAATTGCGCTTCAAACAGAAATATTTGCTGAATCGTAAATTTGGTATCTATCAATTACACCCGCTAATACTAAATTCTGTTCAATTATTTATTTCATTCTAAGAGCGAATATATTCGTGTAGAATAATCAGTCTGGATGTAGCCTAAGGGACAGCTGCCAGACCCTATTCAGACTAATTTGTCCGAGAGAGATGATATTAAGTGGATATTAAACTGGTAACAACTGGTAAAAATATTAAAAACTATTTAGCATTGTACAGTATATAAATAATAATATATTTATCAATAAATTCTGGGGTATTGAACCTATATGTACTCTGTAGGTGTAACTGTAATAATTTATGGAAAAACTAAGTATATGTAATGCATACAGTTCTATAAACATAGAATACTATACAATGTGTATGGAAAAAGTTCCCAAAAATTATAAGTGATACACATACAAAGAACGTATAGGTTCAGTATTCCAAGATTTATTGCTAAATATGCTATTTATTTTTCTCGGTGTGAAAATGATTAAACAATGATAGGTTTAGAAATTCTCCATCTAAATGTACCGTTAAATGTGGACGTTCAAAAAATGCTTTATCAACAGATATCTTTTAATCAATCCCCGCTATTTAGATAATTATAGTTTTTACTTATGACAATCAATGTTTTAGCAGTTCACTTCTTACATTCTTTTCTGTGTACACTCGGGTCCCGCACCTTTTTACCCCGGTCCTTTATTGTTCTCATGATTTTAACGAAAAAGGTCTCGAACCTTTAATGTTAGCCCCGCCCACTTTTGCGGAACACAGAACGCGGTGAAAAATGGTTTTCATGCATTTCATCACTACTCATTTTATTAAACAATTCATTTACAATATTATAATTGCCAAATATATATTTTATTTGTGCAGTCTATTTTAATATTGTAAATAACAGAAGAAAATGAAACTGAACAGTATGACGTTCAGCTTAGGTTAGATCGCTTGGCCAATCACAACGCTTCGTGAAAATTCGGCTTTTCGTTAAAGGTTCGGGACCTTTTGGTCCCTAGAACATTAAAGGTGCAGGACCCGAGTGTATATTCATAAATTTTATTTTACTTACGTCTGTGTATTATATTGTCATATTTTAAGTCTTATTTTAAATTAATTGGCAATCCACCGTTAAAATTACAAATAAAATTGAAATTTAATTATGTTTAAATATAAATAATTTTTGAGAACATATTGAAACATTATAAAGGAAATTTATTTTAAAAATGTTTAAAATAGACCCTGATAAAACCTATTACCTTTTAAACGTTACTGACGACCGTATTTCCTCAGAAATTATTTCGCTTTTTTTTGAATCAATAATCAAAACTGTTTTTCTTAATACTTTGTTGAAACATTTTAAATAAATACAAGCCTTTTAAAATGTGTTGATGATTGTTTTATATGCTATTGAAGACAGGTTGTTTCAAGAGATCTCAGCGAAAGAAAATCAGTTTGAATGTACATGGAAAGAAATTTCTGGTGAGAACTAGTAGAAATTTATGGATGATATCTAAAAATTCTAGCTGCTAATGAAACAAGTAGAAATTTTATATATAACACCTAAACAAATTTTATTGAAATAGTAAAACCGTTTAGTTGTTATTACCAAAAATTTTAGATGGAGTAGTAATCGTATTTTAGTAGTCATAGAAATTCAACGTCTTACGCGATTTGACAGCTACGTTCCTAACCTTATTCATTATGTCAACATGAGAACCAAAATATATTCGATAATTTAATTTGGAAAAAAACTTCGATAATTTAATGTGGAAAAAAATTTGAGACAATTATAAACAAAGTTATTTGTTAAATATTTTAAATTAACAATTATAAGAAGATTTTTATATTATAATGATTACAACTGATAGTTTTATATTTGGATTATTATCTTACAAAATAAATGTTTTTTAAAATTAAGATCAAATTTTGGCATAACACTTTTAATTAAACACAAGTTTGGTACACTGAAAAAAAAGGGGGTTGAATCAACCGAATTTCACTTTAATTCAATTGAATTATATACAATATTACGTTGTATATAACCAAGTGCATTCTTCAGTAGATGTAAATAGCATAATTTCTTTATTGAATAAATTCGTTGGGTAGAATCTACTCCGCGAGTGTTGACTTCAAATAAAGCATTAAATAAAAACAACTGTTACTGTCAGTTAATATAATGTAATAAACTGTTTCATTCAACTGACTTGTAGAGTAATATTGAGGCATGTAGATGAGAAGCAAAAATAATGAAACATTTATCCTTTATTATTTATTTGCCTGTAACATTCCGAATTATAATTCTATTTTTATAACTGTTTTAATAATATTGGTTATATACAACATATACATTAATTAACATGTATATTAATGTTATAAATTCGTACTACACTGAAGAAATTAACGCTACATATCGTTATTACGCAGAAAACCTGTTTTTGCTGAGAATCGAACCTATGACCTATACCCTTTTCGCTATACTAACGCAAGAACTTAACACGCACGGCTATTACACATCGCTGGTATGACAACTCTATTCTTCCAAGATATGAAACCATCTTATTATTCGAATTATGGTTTCTTTAAAAGAACCGTAGAGTAAATTCAACTCCACGAATACTTGTTTGAATCGTTTTTTCAGTTAATTCTAATAACTGATGACAAATCCAATATGGGGTAAATTCTACTTATTACATTCATTCCGATCAAACTAAACTCACTTGATGAAACTGAATATATTTTAACTTCACGGTGGAGTTAATTGTAATCCGAATATTTTTTTCAGTGTATTCCTAATGAAAAGGTCAATAAATTAAAAAAATCAATCAAAAATATGTAATTAATAATTTCTAACAATTTCATGATTTTTTTATTACGAACATTTGGATTAATTCCATTTTTAAGTTATTTTATTATTCTAAAATTAATAATTAATAGTAAAATAAATTAATGAAATTCATTGAAACCTTTTTTGTTAATTATGTTTTTTATTGTACTGTTAAAAATAATTTGTTATTTATTAATACAATAATTTAATAAAAATAAAACAATTCTCTTAGAACCGAAACACTTTTTGCATTGAAATAAAATAATTTTTCACTATTATTATGCTTAAAAAGTGACAACAAATTTTCATTTTCAAAACTAAGTCCTAAAACATGAAATATTCATGATTTCTGCAACAATTGTCCATATATGAACATTCAGGCGTTATACGTTAAAATGTTACACTAAATCATTTGTTGTGTATAAGTTGTATGTTTACCAGAGTCTGAAAAGTGAAAATAAATAATAATAAAAATGTAAAATATCTTAAAGAAATCTTTTAGAAGAAGTATTGTGTCCAACTGATCAAAAGTGAAAACAGCAACAATCCACTTATCTCGCCAACGTATACACATACGTAGCGGCGCTAGTGTTTTGTTCACTTTGATGAACCATTTATTTGCGAGTAATAAATGTTTAAGTGATTCACTTAAAAATTATTTTTCACTCAAATATAAGCAAATGTATTTTGATTTCATATAATTTTTTTTCTCAGTCACCTTTATATTTATGTATTATTCTAAAATGTTGCAAACAATTAATTTATTTGTCATTGCTATACAAATATTTTTGTATTATACAAATTTTATTCCTATTTTAAATAGAAATAACCAAACATATTTATTTAGTTCTAAATCATATGCCACTTTTTTCCGTGTACACCCAGCGTCTGTGAATCGTCCAATAACTAGAACGCCAGTTCTAAGATTTAAATTGGTAAAGAGTTCTGATGTTTGGAAATTTAAATCCGCCTAAACATTGTGTGACATTTCTTGAGATAAATAGGTTACCTATAAAAGCAATGTTGAGAATTGGACCACGTTTCTTAACAAATAAGTATACAATTCTCAACATTGCGGTACACGGAAAATAATTTTCGGCTATTACAAGTAAAAATTTGGTCAATGCAGCTAAAAAATTTAGTTAGTATAATTACAAGTAAACACTATGGTGAAATCAGCAAAAAGAATTTACTCCCGCCAATAGTATTTAATTAGAAAAAAATGTTTGGTTGATTTAGATATCTTTCTCAAGAAAACATGTGTTTACACCAGCTATGCTAGTCGGTTATACACAAACATTCCACTTTCTTATTGCGTCAAGAAAGCTCAGCCAAATTTGTATAGGTGATATTGAGTAAATGATTCTGTCAATCCGGACAGAATTTCCGCGTTTATTTGACCAGAAGTTCCTAACCATATAAGTTTATCTACTATGTCTATACCATTATTTTGCATGTAGGTAACCATTTATCTTAGGAAATGTCACACTCAATGTTTAGGCGGAATCACATTACCAATCATCAGAAATCGTTACCAACTTCAATCTTAGAACTAACGATTCTAGTTATTGGACGATTCACAGACGCTGGGTGTACACTAGATAAATTGTAAGAAAAATTGGTATCATTAGAGACAGAGAAGAAAGAGAAAAAAGAAAAACAAGTTCTTGTTTGCCACAGTTGTTTTTATTACTACATAACAAGTAATAATTTTTTGATACATTAAATGTGAACATTTTATCGATGTTATTAATTTTTTTTGATAAATATGTTCAGAAAGCAACAAATTTAAAAAAGATTTAATAGTTTTTAATACATGAAGTTCAAACAATTTATAATATTTTAACACATTTTATAAAGTTCCTATATTTACCTCCACAATTAAAAGAATAATAGAAACTTTTTCATTTTCATGCAATTGTAAAAACATTAAAATATATATTTCGGAAAAATCCAAATTCAAAAACGTTTAATTACGTATTGTGCATCCAAAATCTCTATTGAAATGTTGCTTCAATAACTTCGTGTTTGCTGGGATATGAATTAATAGTGAAACATTTTATGAAACGAGATGCGATTTGTGAATCGCTACACGGAAAAAAGAAAGTTGCTGTATTTACTACTAAATAGATGATACAGCAACTTTTAGTTGCTGATATACGGACAGTACAAATAGTAGCTGAAGTAGCAACTAAAAAATTGCTGAAGACGTGTACTAAATGTAGCGGATGAATGTTGCTGAGATAACGAATGTTTTTTCTGAAATGAATAGTTTTAATTAGAAATAAACCTAAATTAATTTATCATGTACAGGTTACATGTCAAAATATATTTTTGCATAGAACGCTTCATATTATGATGTTATTATAATGAAAACATTTAATATAAAATTAAAATTTATAATAAAATAGTAATGTAATAAATAAAATATATTGTTAAATTTGAATTTACTATACAGAAACAATTTACACGTAATATGTCATATAGCAACCTAGTGGTTGCTGTAACTAGCACGAAATTTTTTTCCTTGTACCCAGGTAGAAATTGATGCAAGTTTTACGTTAGTAACTAACAAGTTCATCTTTCATTTTTGCAAGTTACTTGTAAGGTATTCTAGAGAGTTCCTTGCCAGTTTTGTAACGCTACAACTCGCAAGACACTATACAGTGAGAGAAAAAAATATTAATTTTTAATAAAATGTTCAGTAGTTTGGCATTATACTTGAAGAATATCATTATATGGCTAACTAAATTATGAAAATGTATTAAATCAGTTAATTAAAAATTGTTATGCCATATAGTTTTGTACAATTTGACATTCTATCTTATGAACGGCATAGGTTAGAGACACTGAATAGTAACACCTAATGGAGAAAATATGTAATAAACAGTTTGTCAAAAATTAGAATTCAGTTTATTAATATTTGAAATCCCTTGGTTTCTAATTTTTAATATTCTTTTTTCTCCGTGTAACTATAAAAAACTTGCAAGTTTCTTGCTAGTTTTCTTTGCTAGTAACTAACATTATTCTTGTAAGATACACTGAGAAAAATGTGACAGAAAAAATTACTGTTTTTAAATGTGTTCCAAATGTATATCCGTCTTTCGGTAAAAATTACAGTTTTTTAACAGGAAATATTTCTTTTTCTTTTCTAAATATTTCATTTAAAACTAGATTCTTTGATTTTAAAAAACGGTAAATTTTTACTGCAAGATGAAACCCAATTAAAAACAGTAATTTTTTCTCTGATATTTTTGTCAGTGTACTACACGCAGAGAACAGATGTATTAAAAATTACTAACCTGATAGTAAAGTGGATATATGCTTGGAAAAATTAAACAACTACTGTCTTAAGTTAATAAAATACATCAGTAAAAATATGTTAGATGAGAAACAAAAGTAAACACATCAAGTAAAGATTATCAACCGCGTCTCTTATAATTATATTTATTACAAAATTCCTTATGTTTTAATTAACAAGTTACTAAAATATCAGTACTTATGTAATAAATTTGTTTTATCATTGATTCACAGTTCACTAACTATTAATCAGCTGACAATGTCTGATGTTGTTGCGCACGCAACTACTTCTAGTATTTTAAAAGTTTTACTTGTACGTATCCAACAAGAAAATTGCAAGATATACTTGCAAGTATTTATCAAGAAAAATTCGAGTTTCATCTAGAAAAGTTAAACTTGCAAAATATTAACAAACATCTTGCAATTTAGTCTAGAATAGAATTCCTAGCGTAAAACTTTCAAGTATCTAACCATTACTAGCGAAAATCTAGCAAATTTCTACCTGGGTACTGAAACGAAACGAAATCGATCCATTTTTTAAAATAATGGTTACAGGCACGTAAAAAGTGGTTCATAATTGACAAATATGTATGAAGAAGACTTCGGTCGAAGTTTTTAAGCATAAGTTTATGTTCCCGCCTATGTATGTTCTTCATTAACAGACATGATATAATGCATTTATGATAAAATTTGTATAAATTAATTTAGATACGGTACATGTAAGATCTTTGTTAATTGATAATGCAAAAAAGCAATACATTCATATTTGTCTTAATTTCGGAAAATTCTGTAATGGAACTGAAAGAAGAAACGTTTTTAAGATTGAGTATATAATGAATTAATACTTTTAAACATTTGGAGGTTCAAATTAACGAAATAGAAGCAATAATATTGTTTTTTTTTTATCCAAAAGGCATAAAAATGGATTTAATTGAAAAACAAAAAGAAAGCATTCTTTACATTATGTATATGGAAAACGTTTTATTTCTCAGTGCCAATAATTTTGTATGATAATAAGGAAAAAATTAATCGACGCTGATGAGTTTTGAAAATAAATTTACCGTTGGCTTACAATGGAGGGCAGGATCTATTTCTGCGTGATTTCTCGGCACCTTAGCAGTATCAACGTTAGATTAGCGTATCGTTGAAACTACTCGATTTCAAAGTCATGCTGTTTGCACTCTGCGGTCACAGAGAATATTCAAGGGTGGGACGTGGCAATTAACCTCGTCACGGTGCGTTTAGTCTTAAAACGCCGAAAGCAGTCTTCGTAAGAATCTCAATTTACAGCGGCTTCGAGAATCGACGCGATTCTCACTTTCGACTTGCTTTTTCCGAAAGAATGCTTTCCTTTTCACGCGTGTCGAATTCGAACAAAGTACGCTCCGAAAAAGGCGTCGGTGTTGCCATTCGTCGGGGGTTGTTTTCCTTTCTTTCTTTCTTTCCGATTTCTAATTGTCGTTACCTTTGAAACAACATTATGTAATTATACCCCGAATAACTGTAACAGCGCGTCGCAATAATATTAATTTTAATCAAGTATTCATTTGTATATAACGCGATCCATTTGTCGTAACTCATTTGAAGAGTTGAGTCTTTCTTTTATCACCTAAGAGAATAATAAGAAAAGTATCGGAAGCTGATGAGTTCATTTTATTAACTTATCGAAGGAATGTCGAAATGAATGGTAGCGCTTGATATACGGATGGAAATTCCTTTCGATTTAATTGAAATTATTAACTGGAATTATGAGGTGTCACTGCAAGAGGCAGCTTTTCATAAATGAATCCTCATGATTGAAATATTTGAGGGTAAAGCGAGAATCGAGCAAGTACGGCATTATCCATTGGGCGGAGGAATGAATAGGACACATTGCGATGGCCACGCTCCGACCACAGATGGCAGCAGAAGGCACCACTACAAAACTCGCAGGAAATGCAGATTATCGATAGCAGAAACACGGCGTTATCTTTCGCCGAGCTCTTATCGCTACTGAATAATTGCACCGAGGTATGCTTTTGCTAGTTTGCCGAGTAGCCCTTCATTTTGCGACCTACGCCAGATCCTTATATACCAGCGTTCTTATACATACCAATAATGTCGCAAATGCATACTTGCACTTTTTCACACCAATTATCTAATAGATCATCGCTTATTTACGATCGATTACTGGCTCAGCAATAAAACGGAACGTTTTGTTACAAATTTCAACTAACTTGCGTAATAAAATAAAAAATTATTGTTTCTAATTACGATAAATTACAATGTTAATGGCAATTATATTTCCTAGCTATAAAAACGTTCAAATGATTTAAGTAAGCGAAATAAAGTGTCAGGGCAAAGGTATTGAGAACGCGACGAATGCGCCCTTTGCGTACGAAATTGGAACATTTGTTAATATTACGGCGCGCAGCGAGTTTAATTGTAGGATTACAAGTATTTTTGTCGCAATGATATATTTTACACGTGCGGGTTCCCTGCGGTTCTTAATGAGGAGAGATACTGATTTATAGATCCAAGAAAGGCTGCAACTTTGCGATATCAGATCTAGCAAGTGCCACTTTCAGTACAAGAAGATTAATGATTCGAGACAAGGAAATTGTCTGTATACATTAGAGTTCGATAAATAATGAGAAGTACGGGCATTGACTGTGTTTAAAAATATTCTATCAATCAGTGGCGCAAAATTAAGAGTTTCGCCTCAGACAATTCAATCTTCACAAATAGACGCATCCTTTCCAACAAGTCCAATTTATTTGTATTGTCCATTTATGTAATAATAACGTAAAGCTTATAAGCAATTATACCAGGAAAAAGATTTTTGTTTCTCCTTACACTCAGAAAAATATTCGGTAATCGCTATTGCATTAGTGGAGTTGGATTTGGAGTCACATGTATAAGCATGTATTCGATACTACTACCCATTTAAAGTTGACATAATAGTGACAGATAATAAGCAATAATAGGTTATAAAAACTCTTGGTTAAAAAATTGTTGTCGTAAACCTTTAAACCAAAATTCTTCCAGTTTAACACATGTAGTTTTAATTTAGATTATTATACACTTAATTCAGATTCTGCAAATAATGTTTAATGAACATCTGAGTATCTTTTACAATACAAATTTAAGTTTAACTCTAAAATTATCTGTGCTTTATTTGTTTACTGTAATCAATTTCAGTTAAAGTCATAGCCACAACTGCATATCGGGAGTTGAAGTGAAAATACTTCCAACAACTCTATTTACAGTTGCTGCAATCATATTTTCAGTTGTTATAATTGTTTACACTTCAACTCCACGCATGCTGTTGCGTAAACTGCACGAATTTTTCTCAGTGTATGCTTTAATTCCTACTGGCCATAATATATTTACTCACGTAACAAATTTGTTTTATCAATGATTAACATTTCACTAACAATTAATCAGCTGACAATTTCTTATGTTGTTGCGCACGCAACTACTTCTAGTATTTTTAGTTTTACTTATATGCATCGAATAAGAAAATTGCAAGTTAAACTTGCAAGTATTTATCAAGAAAAATTTGGGTTTCATCTAGAAAAGTTAAACTTGCAAAATATTAACAAACATCTTGCAATTTAATCTAGAATAAAATTCCTAGCGTAAAACTTGTAAGTATCTAATCATTACTAGCGAAAATCTAGCAAATGTCTACCTGGACGGTGACACCAGAACCTCAAAACAGTAACAACGAAAGCTGTTTCATTAAAGTGTTATAAATATTAACATTATATATTTAATATAAATATTTTATCCATGTACGAATTTTTTTGAAATATTTGCTATCAGGGTTAATTATTTTTCACTTACAGTAATATGTATATTTCATTACATTAATTATTGATTTTAATGTAAATACACATGTATAATTTTATATGCTACCTAATAGAGACATTTTAAAATTATTCATTGCTAACCTCTTAATAAGAATGAATTATGTCATCAAAATTTTTAATTTTGTTTTGAATCTGAACTGATCTTCAACAATTATGGTAACAATATAAAAATTATATTTTATTGCTTATTTGAGTAATCTTTTGCAGCAAGTTTTGTTCAAAACTTGATGGAGATAGATGTTCAAAATTTTTGGACAATAATATTGTGCAAAATTTGATTATGTATTTTATACAGTCCAAGAATCTTAAACAAGTTGATAATGTTTCCGGCTTTACATTACCAATAGGAATGAACTTGTATATTGATTAATGACAGAATCGTAAAGAAGCAATAGACGCACTGGTAGTAAATAATCTTTAAGTATTACAAAATTTATTAAGGAACTGATAATACAACGTGTTTTAAATAAATAATATTAAACAAACAATAACACGGTAAGAAAATTTTGTCTCAAATACTGTGTGTATACCTGTGTGCAAACCCTAGTAGAAATGAAATCGGGCATGCCCTATCACCTATAGGCCTCCTATAGGGCTGAAACGTGGAATACCTGAACAACTGCTTCCCGATTTGAGCCCTATAAGGGACTGACCAGGTACACTGCATGTGAACACGTAATATGGCGTCCAAAGCTGGCCCAAGCGAGGTTAACTAATTGAGCACCGGTACAGAACATAACGCTCGGCATCGGTCAGGCACCCATCAGGGCCTTATCAGATATTCCGGATTTAGCCATAATGGAATAAATTTGGAAACCATTTCAGGGCCAAATCAGGATAGCAGAGTTAAAGCCATTTACGATTGAAATGGGCTCGGATTAGTTGAATCTTACGAGCGTCGCGATAGCCTAATGGTCAAGGTGTTACGACACTTCAATAGCTGCGGTATTCGATTCTTAATGACGACGGATTTTTCTAAACGAAATTTTTTGGACGAATAAAAGTAGACACGTTCTGTGAATGCCAATTATTAAAATATAAAAAAAGCTTCTCAGTTTACCAAAAATGTCAGTGATTTTTATTAATCTTTCCTCTCAGTGTGGATAACAAATAAGGTCCCTCTTGGGCCCCGATTTGGTTCCAATTTGGGGCCCTTATACATACCGAGCGTTATAAGCTGATACTGCGCCCTATTTGGATACCAAATCGGTGCCTGATTTGAAAATGTGGAAAACGAATTAGGGCCACATCTAGTTCCACGCTAGATTTCTACTTGGGAAGATACACATGTATATTTTTTTTGAAATTTTAATATAAACTCCGTTGTGATTGCGCGCCTTTTTATTAAAGACTGCAAATAGTTTTTCCTTTAACCGATTCCCGTTGATTCCTCGCGATTCCTGGTTAAAATGAAAATTATTAATATGTGTGTGTGCGGCTAATGCTATCGGGGAGAGATCACGTGACTCACGAGCTCCATTCATCCATTCTTATCCACATACAGTCGCTACTGCCTATCTGAAGACTATTGGTGCGCACACATTCTTAATAGTGCGTGTCAATGTTTTGACCGACATGACATCTACGGGAATGGGTTAATCTGCTAATATAATAGATGATTAAATCATTAATATGTATTAAATGATTGTCAGTAATAATAAATGATTAAATTCGTGACGTTACAACTGCTTTGGTATAAAAAGAACTCTTTTAACCAAAGTGCGGAATACACAGGGAATCAATAGATGTCACAGACCGAACAAAACATAAAAGACGAAGGTAATAAAGGGCTGCGCACAGTCAATCAATGATTTCTCAAGACTCAACGGATAATCCGGTGCACTGAGAGAAAATTCTAGTGTTACTATAAAAAGAAAATTCTAGAGTACTATAGTTACTTTTTGTGAATACTATAGCCATTAGTAATATTTACTAGAGTCTTTATAGTATCCACAACTATAGTTTATAGTAGATTATACTTGATTACATAATTGAAATAACTACCCTAGTAAAAATCAAACATATATGGTCATATATGGATAAAGAAAAAACATATATGGTCATATATGGATTACGAAATACATATATGTTCATATATGCATTACGAAAACAACATATATGTTCATATATGGATTACGAAAAAACATATATGTTCATATATGGATTACGAAAACAAAATTTTTCTTTATCCTATATGATCCATATATGAACATATATGTTTTTTCTTAATCCATATATGAACATATATGTTTTTTCTTAATCCATATATGAACATATATGTTTGATTTTTACTAGGGTGTAGTAGCTAGTTATTTCAAACATAACACGATGGTAAAAATAAACTTAATTCATAGTTATAATTACTAAGGCAAATATTAATATTACCGTTCATAATGTAGTAACAACCATAGCGCCCTGGTGAAAAGAGACCGTTAAAATACGTCAAATATTGTTAAATGCAAATTTCACGAACTCATCCATGTACAATGTTAATTGCCTTTAATACACAGTTTAAATGTGAGTTTTCAAATCATAAAATAAAAACATTATTTGATCTAAAAATAACATAACTGAATGTATGAAATACCTACATTTAGAGATGGTGCCGATGTACACTTCTTTTTTTTATAAAAAGGGAATAATCACTACGTGAAAATAACCTTTTGGATTCTCCATGTGAGTCCAACGAACTAGCATAAAGTGTATGCAGCAACAAACACAATTAAAGTTATGGCGGCACGCAAATACAAAACAAAAGATGCGCGGAATGATCGCGGAATCAACTATAGTATTCAGTTGTAAGAATTAAAATTCTCTATTATTCACGAAAAATAACCATAGATCTTAATTAATCAAACTACTTTGTCATTTAATTATTGACAACTAGAACTCTAGTTATATTAACGCAATTCCTGGTTATTACAACTAGGATTATTAGCTGAAACTATAACTATAGCATGTTTAGTAATAATAACAATGGCTTTTTTCTCTCAGTGTGAGTCTTAAGAATCAAAGCTTTGGTATATTGACAGTACACTCACAAAATTGCCTATTTAAGAGTAATAAAATATACTTATATTAAATAGGATTTCCATTCATTATATGGACAAAACGAGCTTCCATTAATAATAAGAATAAATAATTTTTATAAAGCATATATTTATATAAAGAATAATTGAATTTATATTAAATGGATTTTTTTAGAGAAAAGAATAAAAATACCCATGTAGAAAAAAACGATCGGGCCAAGCATGGCACAAGCTTAGTGCCGTCGATCGGCATGAAACACCAAATGTGCATGGGCCGTTATAAGCTATCCATCGGCCCGTTGTTGTGCCGATCATAGACAGATCGTCTTTAACTGTTGGTGTTGATGCCGATCGACGTCAAACGACGTCTTTTTCTATGTAAGTAGTTTCAGTTTAAGAATATTCAACAGATTTTACAAATTTAACATAACAATTGCATGAAGTATATATATGCACACTTCATATGAAAATATGTACCCTAGTAAAAATCAAACATATATGTTCATATATGGATTAAGAAAAAACATATATGATCATATATGGATTAAGAAAAACATATATGTTCATATATGGATTACGAAAAAAACATATATGGTCATATATGGATTAAGAAAAAACATATATATTCATATATGGATCATATAGGATAAAGAAAAAATTTTTTTTCGTAATCCATATATGAACATATATGTTTTTTTCGTAATCCATATATGAACATATATGTTTGATTTTTACTAGGGTATATTTTAAAGTAAGTATCATCAACAAAACTGCGACGATGACAGCTGAACTATGTGTGTGTATTTATAAATAGATATATTCTTATAATAAATAAAAATCTGGTTAGTATTATCTGAAATATGATTTCAAATAATTTAATTACAATAGCACAGTTTTAATTAACAAACGAACTTTTAATTCATTTTTATTAGAAATGCGTGTATAAAATACAAAATCTATGATTTAATTAAAAAGGTTAAAATACCCATGTAGAAAAAAACGATCGGGCCAAGCATGGCCCAAGCTTGGTGCCGTTGATCGGCATGAAACACCAAATGTGCATGGGCCGTCATCGGCTATCCATCGGGCCATTGACGTGCCGATCATCG
>JABFPN010003360.1:0-18415 GCA_022817305.1 Leptoteleia sp. ZL-2020
TAGTTTTTAATGTTTTTTATGTTTATTTTGATGTAATATAATGTTCCTAATTTTTGATTGAGAACCACTGATAAATGACAGGTCGTCCTATTTTCTGCTGGCTATTTTCTGCCAATTTCACTTTCATGAAATTGATATCGCACTCTTGACATTTAAGTATTTGTATTAGATTATAAAGATATGATACATTATTATTTAATTTCCTGTTTAAAGTGATCCATTTATTCAGAGTATATCTATAATAAAGTTTTCTGTTATAAAATTTATATAGCCAGTCTTTGTCGCCATATCGTATCGAATTATTGTCAAGATTACAATTTGTCTAGATATATTCAGGAAAGTGCTTTTGGGCCAGATTATTTCTAATTAAAAATTAATCTAAATAAAATTTTTGCCCTATAACTATATAAAAGTAACTGTAATGTAACTATATAAAAATAGATTATTCAGTATTCATTTATAAAACAATTACCTATGTATCATATAAACTGAAAAACAGTTCTGCATTCACCCGCTGAAGGTAATACAGAAATTGTAACAAGACGAACGGTAGTTGACGACAAAATATGGAGAGAAATATAAATAAAAAATATTATTACGTATATGATATCTTTGAAAATGGCGCGAAGATAGCGTCGACACTACTTAGTTTACTAGTACACGTAATTTTCAATAATTCCTTTTTCTTACAGTTACATATTATTATTTTAATTTTAAACCATTCGTGTATGTAACGTTGTGTGAAATTCTGAAATGAAAAATCCCAATTTTAGCATCTTTTCGATGTTTCTCAGTTATTTCCCATCGTTTCATTAGTTCCAACAATAAATAATATTTAAATTTCGCGGACTTAGATCTCGGTGCGTTATAACGTGCTGCCACCTCGAGTGCAGGCAACTACCTTACCATCGTAGCCGTTCAGTCGGTCCCACCGTTTTCTCTTATTTAAAAACAATTCATTCATTAATTACAAGCGTAAGTGTAAATTACAAATGAAAAAAAGCGCACAATTGAATGAAAACCGTACCTTTACCGATATAATAATAGCCTCGTCGACGGTATTTTATCGCCAGCGGTACTCATTTGAAATATCAATATCAGCGCGCAGCGGCCCCAGCCAATCGCGGGGGTTAGCAAAGCTCATCTATTTTGAACTATCGAGTGGCAGTAAACTGGCGTTGGGAGGTGAATAGTTGTGGCGCTGGCTTGAGTTGCGGGTGTTGAGCAGAGCTTGGGAAGAGCCACGCGTTCGCGTCGTAACAGCTCGCTCGGCAGTCAAAATAAAGCCGGGATAAACGGGGCCCGTCCGATAGAGTGAGCAAGTGAATGAGGGGAAGGTCTCGTAAACGCTACGGAAGAATTGCGCGACCAACCAGTGTTGGCTCGGACCGCAGCACCGGTTTCTAATTGCCATTTTGCCCCCAAAACGTGTGATAACAAAGCGTGAAATTTTGTGCGAAAATGGGCAACGTGCACACTTGCGGCCCGAACGAGGCGCTCGTCGTGTCAGGTAATAACCTATAATGACGTATTTGGTAGGCCGAAAGGCGACGGACGCGCGCTACTTTTACGTTCGGCAAGCGATGTTTTTCTTTTTTTCTTTTTTTCTTTTTTCGTCGAAGCAGGCTATGTGGACGTACGCGCCCTCGTACAAATTGGTAATTACGGGCAGGATGAGTCACGGCGCGGCCGATCGCGCGACGCATCGCATCTCGAGTTACACGGATCACCCAGAATCTAACCTCTAACGATGAGAATCGGACTGACGCCAACGTCAATTACTTTAGAGGCGTATTGCGACGTTGATTGTTTGCTTTCCGTGTGAACGGGCTTGGCTACTTTTTGGTTTGATTGTATGCTTGATGTTATCATTGTTATGCCGCCTTGTAAACAAGATTGCGTAATGCGTAGCTGTTGGGTTTCGCCTGAAGGCTCTCTTTCTTTTTTTGTGTACTTTAAACCGAAGGCAATGAATTGTGTTCATAACATTGTGACTCGCGTTTGTTTTTTTCCTTTTTTTCTTTTCATTCATAAACAGCTTTTTTTTGGGTCCCATATTTTTTTGGGTGTCCCAGTATAATACAATATATATTTTGAGTCCCAAGTTTTAGAACTTTTCATTACACTGCTTTTCATTGTTTTTTTTTCTTAGGATACTTTGTTATATTTTGTATCTTTTTGTAAATAAATTTTCGATAGTTTATCACATTGTGCAACGTTCTTGTATCTCTTCCTATGTATATACGAACGATTAATATTATTGGGAATAACTGTGTCACTGTAAGCAGTATGATTAACAAAAAAAGAGAACTGCTACGATTACACAAAATTGTTTCTCATTATGAAATATTTAGATTGTTCGACTTGTAAATGAATTTGTAAGGTAAGGAATTCTTTTTTTTTGTATTAGATTTTGAGTATTTTGCATTGTGTGCTTCTTATATTTATTACTGTATTTTGTGTAATATAGTTTTGTATTATTATTGTTAATAAATTTTTATTCCATTGAATACGTTTATAAACTTATTTCGTTGTACTTTGTTAAGGTCCTATTACAGTTTAGGCAATTAATTGTAAATTATTAGATGTTTAAATTGATTATTTACGATTAATTGATTTTCAATTCCTTCTTGAGTTTAGCTCACTAAAATAAGTAGTTCACATAGTTTACTGGTTATGTTTAATTTAAGTAATATCAAATGATAATTAGTTTTGCAATTGATTTGTCTAAGATATGTTTAGATAAATTATTTGATAATTTATATGAAATGTTTTTATAAATTTTATTATTTCACTCAGATTTGAAGTAATTGTGAATTAAAACAATTAATAATAATAATAAATTACTGTAGCAATGAAAATACACAAATCTTTTACATCATTACATTTTATTTTGCTCATTATCATATTATACTCATTATCATTTTATTTGTTCATTCTTAATCAAACTTATTCTTGATTAGGCCATAAAGTAAACTTTCTTGATATAAACTTATAAGGAAAACATTAAATTTTTGGAAATTTAATTGTTTAGAGTTATAAACTATTTAGTTTATTAATTTGTTATAAACAGTAATACAAATAACATTTTTGAGTTTAAAATTAGGATTTTGAATAATGTTAAAATCTTTTTAAATGTGAAGTTGATACTTCCAATTTTCATTAACAATTTTTTACATGTCTTCATAATATTTTCTTACATTTCTTATATATAAAAAAGATCTTAACTCTACATTTAACTATAAAATTGATTTTCAATATCATATCCATCAAATAGATTTATCAATATAAAACAGAAATATTTACATCGCAATAATTGACTATATATACATTTTTACACATTGATATAAAGTGACAAATTTGAAAAGGAATTGAGCAAGTATGCTGATACTTTACAAAAGTTTCTAAATATAAATATTATAGGGAAGCATTCGCATTAACAAGCTCATCAGTAACAAATAATAATTCGAAATTTATCGATTATACGAAAGCACTGTACAAAACCCATCCTTAAAAAAGAAATCAATTTTCTGAAACTCCATTTTAATCCAATCACTTATATTTCTGTCTATCGATTTTTCCAAGTTTCTTTTATCATGTCTGCTCCTTTTTCTCCAATCATAAAAATACCAGCATTTACATGGCCCACAGGTATTGTCGGCATAATGGAAGCATCTATAACCCTTAACCCATCGATACCGTAAACTCTAAGTTGTGGATCAACAACCGCATCCGGATCATTTTCGGGACCCATTTTCACAGTTCCAATTTCATGGTTCATCATCGAAGGCAGATGTTTGATAGCACACCGCCAATAATCGTCGGTACCGAATTGAAACTTTTTACATCCCGGTATCTTAATGTCGTGAACTCTACTACCGTGAGCTTGAAAAGCCGGTGTTTTTGAAATGTTAATCGCGTGCTTCAGACCCTCTAAAATAATCTCCACGTCGGCTGGATGAGTAAAGAAATTTGATTGGATGATTGGCGGGTCCAAAGGATTCCTCGACTTGAGCTTCAGTCTGCCGACGCTTCTTGGATGTTGCATTATGGGCCAGATAGACCAGGCGTCCATGTTTTCGATAGGTTTATAAACCGCATTGTACAGCTCGTCTGTGATTCCGACAGCTCTTCGGAAAATCAATCCTCCATCGGAATGCAACGAACCACCAACGAACAGTAATTCCACGTCCGGTCTGGAGTCAAGAGCGTATTTTGTCCTGATAAAAGCTAGAGCTTCCGCTCCGCCAAGGGTGGACAATGGTCCACTTCTATTCAGCGAGTATTGCAGCACGTTGTTTGGGTTTAGAATTCTGCTCTGAAGTAATGACGAGGAACTGTTGACTAGAAAAGTGAGACCCAGGAATCCAATATGCTCGTACATGTTATATCCGACTTTGGCATCTTTGATAGTACCGATTCGCATTTCCTGCAAATGTTCTTTGGGTCCAATACCAGATAGCATGAGAAGTTTAGCAGAGTCTATGGTTCCAGCGGATAGGATTACCTCTTTCGAGCAATAGACTTTGAGAGTTTGTTGGTTTTGCACGTATTCTACACCTATCGCTCTTTTGTTCTCATTAATGAGAACCCTAACTACTTGGGCCCCAGTTACTATATCTAAGTTTGACCTTTTAACCCTGAGGTAGGCTTTAGCTGCGCTGCAACGACTACCCTTGTCTGTGTTAGCTTGAATATACGAGAAGCCAATTTGATTCTCGCCATTGTAATCCACAATGTCATAACCCAATTGTTTTCCCGCTTTAAGAAACGTGCTGGCCAATGGGGTGTGATATGGTACGTATTCCACACACGCGTAGCCATCGGTGCCGTGGTAAGATGAATTTATAATACCTGCAATCCGAGAGGTGTTATTCAATCCACAGTTATCAGTTATGTTTCAGAGCGTATGAGAGGAACATTTTAACATTACAAATGTAACAAATTAAAATATCAAAAGAAAAGAAAGTTTCCATTAAAAAAAGACACCATAAATTTTAATTAAAAATGTTGAATACGTTTAGAAAGTTGATTTTTTTCTTCAATTTTGTTGAATGTTGAAATTAAAATATCGTTAAAATGTAAAAAAATTCTACGTAACAGTTAAAAAACAATAAAAGTTGAGTCTTAAAGTTATTTAAATTATTGCAAATATAAATTTAGAAATGTTTTTAAATATAAAGAGATGCTTTTGATTTGTTTTCGGTACAATAGTTACAATAAAATTCGCCCGTAATCATATATGTATATATTTTTGTTGTGTATTCACTTGCTTCTAGTGAAAGTCTACTCAGTATTGGAATAAATGTTAACTTAAACATCCTTACATAATATGTACATTAACTGTTAGCATTTAAAAGTGCTCGAAGTATTTAATTAAGTAATCATAAACAAATTTAAAAAATGAGAAATTTCTGCATAGATTTTTATGGTCACTTTTTCCACCGACTACAATTACAGAAGCATTTAATTGCAATTAATGCATACAATCTTAAATATGCAATCTCTACATATTACATAAAATCTCTTTCGACCAATTTATTCATTAAGAATGATTTTCAAGAATAATTGGTAAAGAAAATATTCAGGAAAAATGTAAACGCAAAACGATTACAGAAATAGAATCATTAAGATTTTCATATTTCATATTAACTTAGGGATATCTCTGAAAAATGAAGTATTTTGCCATTAATAATAGTAAAAATGATAATCATAAAAGTAAATTATAGTCTTTTTGTATTAAAAGGTAACACATAGTTTTCAAATTTTACTATTATATACAGGAAAAACATTTATTTCCCAAAAATATCCTTAAATTAATATAAGAAATAGTATTTTATATTTCTTTTTTCTCAGTGTAATGTTATTGATTACCCAGTGGATTGGCGTACCTGGAATTTTGAATTTCTCACTCTTTCGAAAATAGGGCAAAACCTCGTCATAAGACCAACCATAATTTCCCATCTGTGCCCAGAGATCGTAATCTATTCGGTTGCCTCGTGTATGTATCATGTAATTGAGAACGCTCGTTCCCCCCAAAGTTTTGCCACGAGGCCACGGACATTGTCTCTTGATCATTCCTAAGCATGCATTTTGTTGGGGTTGAACTTTGTAGCCCCAATTAAAGTTGGTCAGCTGAAAATAGCCCGCGATAACCGGGATTTGATTCAACAATCCCGGAGGTTCCCCCGCTTCCAATAGCAGAACGTTCCATTTCTTGTTTTCCGTGAGGCGGTTTGCCACCGCGGACCCGGCCGAGCCGGAACCCACCACGATGAAGTCGTATTTTTTCTTCTCGTTAACCGCAGGCCTTATGTTGTTCGTGAGTTCCTTGGTACTTCGCAATAGATCTAATATGTTATCCCCGTTGACGAATTCCAACGTCGTTAGAAGTAATAGTACGATTTTGCAAAGGCACGGCATGTTTGCTGCAAAAAAAAACAAATCGCCAATTTATTTCGCAACGTTTCTCAGTGGAACACGCGCAGTTGTAACCTGCTAATTAAATAATTAGCACGGTAAGTATAATGCGGGAATGAATTCGACGAAATAACTTTTACTTTCGAACGGACCATTTTTTTTTCTTTTTTGTAATTAAAATATTTCAGACATTTTCATGACACCGCATTTTCGATGCGAACAATTCAATTCGATTTCATTTTTCCTTTTAACGAGAAATCCCGCGTGCGATAATCAGTTTCCATTTTTCATTTGTGTTATGTAAATTACGCGACATACTGGTCAGGCAAATCCTGTTATTACTGTTACAGCAACCGTATCAAATACGGAAATTCAACGTAATTGTCGGATTGGATAATTATTTCTATCGCGTGTAAATTTGTTTGTTTCGTTTGGTACAGCTCGTGCGAGGTTTTGATTTTCAGTATTGTATTAAAATTTATTCAAAATTCTTTAAAGTTGAAGTCATTGAATAAAAGTACTATAACAAAATTTAATTATCAAACTTGCATATAATCGCATAGTCTTATCAATGCCAACATTTCACTATAAGTATTTTATAAATCGTGCATATATATAACTAAAATTAATAATATTTGAATAATTTGAATATTATGAAATAACTTTGAATACTTAGAATTGTTTATTTAAAACAATGTATAAATGTTTACTTGTTAAATATTTTAACAAGTACTTTTTTTGATTATTCAAATTATTTATGCAAAACTATTATATCATATAAATTGCACCGTTCTCTCACGTAAAAAAAAAACAATACTTTCTCTGTTTAACATAATTTTTGCACATTGCTGTCATTATTATTAATTAACCGAACTTTCCCTTATGAATTTGACTATGTTTCGGAGAATTTACATGCACTTGGCCACATATATTTTAGCATAACATTATATAATGCGTTTCTATAAATTATCGCTTAATTTAAATGATATTCTTAATTTTATTAATTACAAAATGCTGATTTTTGCTGATTCCAAAAGTTATAGTATCTTTCATGACTATTACTTCTTGTAAAACAATTAGTTTTTATTAAAAAACGCGGTTTTGCCATTAATATTTCTGTGATTAAAAGCACTCATTTTCTCATCGAAAAAAATAATCATTTTCTATCTTGATACTGTACGAAAACAATAGTTGGGACAACAATACTGATGATTATCAATTCTATGAGTATCCTTTCAGACAGTAAGTATTGATAGTTGTATAACTAGTTCGTGTTCATGTTTTAATAATGTAGATAATGTCACATAATATGCCTGTTTGTATTTACGAATCGCATGTCCCGTCGCCTTTCTGATTTATGTTGTATACCGCAGAAATGATGTTTCATTTTTCACAATGTGTCATGATTATCGAAATTATTGTTTACGGAAGGGGGGTTGCGGCAACAATATTCTATATAATTTAGCGTAATTGTAATTGAATGGGTGACGTTAAAATTAATGATCGAAATTAGACGTCGTAGTTGGTATTTGTATTATATGCAAATTCATTATTTATACAATATATTAATTAAAATTTATGCTACACTTTTTTATCCTACACAAGAAAAAAAATGGTTGTTAAATATGCCTAAGTTTAATTATTGATTTTACAAAATAACTTTATTATTATAAAGTGGGGTGTTTTTATTGTTAGTTGTAATAAAATGTCACAAAATAACTTTTTATTATTATAAAATGTAATTCATTATGGTAAAATTGTTATGAAATATAAAATTTATATTTTATAAAATATAAAATTTTATCATTATAAAATGGTTTTTATTATTTACTCTTTTTAAACATTATTATATAAGGATCAATATTGAAGAAGATAGTCTGTTACGATTTTGCAAAACGTATGATTAAAGTAGCATTTGAAATAGCAAATTTAACGGCCATATTTCAGTGTAAGCTGTAATTGTTTCAAATTGCATCCAGAAGATACGAAACGTGCGTGTACATATTAGATTATTATACTTATTTATAAAAGAAGTCCATTGAAAATCCACATTATTTTAGTTCAGTAACAATGTTGTAATTTTAATATTGTCCCAGCATTATGAAATGTGCACTCAGAAAAATAATATAGTAATTCTGGACTCTGTGTTCCTGTACACTGAGAAAAATATATGAGTATATTTTACTAAGTGTTTTCGTAAAGTTGTGATATATTATCTTTCTTTTAAATAAGTACTAATATTATTTCATATATTACGAATTCATGTATTACGAATTACCAAGATCTTGGTAATTAATAATAAAAAATTAGTAATATATGAAATAATATTAGTATTTATTTAAAAGAAAGATAATATATTACAACTTTACGAAAACACTTAGTAAAATATACTCATATATTTCTCTCAGTGTATAAAATAATATTTGACAATATGACAAGTGGTGCCACAGTTCTGATAATTAGTACTTCAAAAAGTGACACCGTTTACCATACTGTCTGGTAATATTCTTAACATTAACACATAGTTTCAGAATGCCAGAAAGTGTAGTAGCTTTTATTATTTTATTTTTCTCATTATAATATCTCATGACATTATAGGTAATACTGATTTTTAAGTTACCATTTATTCTTATGTAAATCAGTTTTGCTGTTAGAGTGTTGTTTTCTGTAATTCTAACATAAAATTCAATATATATATATATATATATATATATATTTATTATTTTTTTCTATGTGGTATCTTCGGACAATAATAGTATTCTGAAAGCATATTAAAAGAATTAAATTACTTTTAATTATCACTGAGGAAAAGTATCGTTTTATAGTGACAATATCGTACTAATAAATGAATAGCACTTAAAGCAGATAATATTATAAATGAAATAGACAGTCTTCGTGCTTTATTGGCAAAATTTTCTACGCCACGAAGTCCCGCAAATTTGATTACCGAACGACAGAATTAATGCAATTGGTTGAATGTCACTTTGCGGAGCAGGATGTACCATTGAACCTAAAGCAATCTGTCAATCGATATATTCAGACACCCTTCCTGTTGGATTTAACATTATTTTTCAAGCATGCGTATCGACGACTCCGAACACAAAACATTGTTTAAAATAAGCCGTGACTGTAACTGACATTTTTACGACCAGCTCAATCAATACGGACGATTAAACGGCACAACCCTATCGATTTTTTAATTGATTGCTTTAATGGTTAATCGTAATCATTCCCCATTTTACGACCTTCTACTGTCTACATTTTATTAAAAGATTATTCTTTTTTCGGTTTATGTAGATGTTTTAGTTAATCGAGGAATAGGAAAATTTAATCGCTAAAGGTGTCGCCAAATAGATACACGGAGAGAAAAGATTAATAAAAATTACTGACATTGTTGGTAAACTGGTCATATACTTGCAAGAATTGAAAAATTACTATCCTAAGTTAGTAAAAAGTGTCAGTTTTCTAAGAATCATTTTCAACAAATTGATACGTTTTACTAACTTAAGATAGTAATTTCCCACGTTTTGCCAATATATAACCAGTTTACTAAGAATGTCAGTAAATTTTATTAATCTTTTCTCTCCGTGTAGTAACTTTTACGATTGGTCTTTGTAAAATCAACGTAGCAACTTACAGTGGTATTTCAGTTCCCAAAAGTTCCTTTGAATCTAATTTCCACGCTCTTCATTGAACTTTAAATAAATATCTTTTACGTATATATGTGTCATTGATTGTCGCAAATTTTGCACACAGAAAAACTAAGCCGCAATTATACAAGCGAAGAAAGTATTCCGATTTTTGCGCAACTAACGACGCGAGAAGAACGCTGATCGTAGTGTTCAGTTCTCCGTCTCAAGATCCACTGGAGAAATGCGCTTTCACAAGATGCTCACGTAATATTAACCGAGTTCATTTTCAGTATCACCCAAATCTTTTGTCACTCCTACTTTTTTGATTCAATTCGGTATTAAATAATGCAACTAAAAAGTGCCACTTCGAAATGGAGGTGTAGCGTCCGTGGAATTCAAAAACGGTGTATTCTTGAATCTTCGTCACAATTCAGTTTACTTTTCTTTAGTGTCAATAAGAATCCTAAGCAGGTTTTCACGAAGTTGTATGTGCATCTTTATATTTAGAAATTTTTTAATTTGAATATTTCCCATTATTGGTACAGGTTGTACGTCTTTTAATTTAACGTATATAGGTAAAAAATATTATTTAGAAAAAAATTTGATAGATCTAATAATTGACATTGTCTAGTTGAAAAAAGTTTAGTTAGAAAGACTAGAAATATTAGTTAAAACCGAACCTCTAGTTAGAATAACTAGAATACTCTATGTATAGAATTATTGGTTTTAACAACTAGATGGATTAGTAGTTTTAGGCACTATATGTGTATTTATAGCATTCCTTGTAACATGATATAGTATCTCAAATAAAAAGATTGTAGAAAATATTGACCAAGGAATAGAACTCGTCACCTCGCAGTCACTATTCACGTCCTTTACCACCACTCTTTGCGACCGCTTAAAAATATAGGTATATTATTTAAAAAATATCTACGAGTAGGAATATTTAGTCCACGCCTCTCGCACATTCACACTAAAATATGACAAAGACCAATATTTTTACAAGCAACAGAGTAGAGTAGTGGTAAAGCACACCGCTGATTTCCAAGATAACGGATTCTATTGCTTGACAAAAACAAATTAATTATAATTAAAATAAATTATTAATTAAATTATACTTACATAAATTACATTATTTTATCAAAAAGAAAAAGTACATGAAATGTAAAAGTATTATCAAAGAAAAAAAAAGTACATTTTTTAATGCTATCTATATTAATGTTTAGTTTCAGTATACTGATCTTAGATACTTATGAATAATTATTTATGAATAGACAATTTAATTCAATTTCAAATGTAAACTAAGTATCCCAGATGAAAATCTATATATGTCTATATAATTATATAGAACTTTGTCATATAGAATTTCTTTCCCTATTGCAGAATCTTAGCAAGAGTAACTAGTACTTTGATCTTGATTAACTTTGAAATAAACATTAAATAATGGCTTTTATAAACTTTAAAATATCATCTTTAACTAATCATTTATCATTGCCATATTTCTTATTAGTATTAGATTACTTGTACATGTATTAATATGACAAAATAAATCAATCTAAAGTCATTAATTTATAAAAATATTAATTGTGGTTTTACCTAACGACTGACTCTTACAGAAAAACAAGTTTAGGAATCTGGTAATAGGTATCCAGTACACTTTTCTTTAAATGCTATTCCTTACCTGTGGTGTTTTTATGTTATGGCTGTTACAAACATTTCTGACAAATCTTATGCCTTATTACCACTTCCACGTATTTGGAATTCTTTAACTTGTACATTTCCAATTATCATTTAAAATTTAAAAAAAATCTCATCCACATAGTATGTAGTATATACATATCTCAAATTATTGAAAGTTTCGTTTTCATTTCCAAGAAACAAAAGAATTCGTTATAATTTTAAAGACAATCCTGATTCTGACGATTATTTATATAAAAAAATCAAAAAAGTTCACATTGTCCTAATGTAATAAAAATAAAAATGTTTAAATTAAAGTACGTAATTTATAAAAATACTTAATAATATATATTGAATTTTTATAAATTATATTAATAATGAATAATACATAATAATATTTAGATTATTTTATTCTTAACACTATATTTTATTTTAATAAATGTTTAAAAATCTAACGATCAATACCTTTCAAGGTGTTGTGAACTTTTCATGGAAACTAACTTTGAAAGTCATTTAATCAATAAATTTATCTTAGACCTTATTATTAAATTATATATTAAATTAGAGAAAATTGAACTGAATTAAATATTCAATTAAAAATAGCTCAATTTTTATATTTTTACACTTATTACATTAAATCAATATATTTTAATTATTATATAAAAAATGAATTGATTTTTGAACTTTAAATTAAAAATTCTTAGACTTTAGCATATCAATAAATCCTTAACTGTTCTTATGTGATATTCTTATTTGATTATTAATATTCGATAAGTGATAATATATACCTTAATATATATGTATGTATTAAACAAAGCAATATTTTTATTTTATTAAAAATAAAATTTATTTTACATAACATTTATTATAACATTCATAATATATTTAAAAACTGTCGTTACATAGTGTATAATATTGTTTAAATTTGGTAATGCTTTGCAACATTGCGACGTATTTTATAATTTTTAATTAATGACATCGCATTAAATTGTAATAAACATTTGTACAAGAGAATTATATTTTATCTATCAGCAGACTAAAACCTTATTTATTGTTAATAATTTTATACTTTATATTTTATTAAAAATATGTATCGTAAGTATAACTGTTAATTAATATACGTTCTTTTCTACGAAATATTCTCAATTTTATCAGAAACATAAACAATTTAGTTTTAGTATTGGAAATTTTTATATCAAAGTTTGTTTTATTAGCGTTTCGTTAGTGTAATAATAAGGATTTCAGGAATTGAAAGTTATATTCTTATTGCAAAATATAATCCAAATTGCTCTTATTTCTGGTGATTATATTTTAATAAATTTATTATTCTTTAATATTTGATAAAGTCGAAAGTTTTAATAATATTAATATTTTGTGTAATTTTATTATTGATTTTATTTTTATAAGCAAATTACAATGTTGTAATAATTATGAAAAAACTTTATCAATTGTAAAATAAAATTCTCTTTGACAAAATTGTTTATAATAATAAGATATTCTTAAAATAATACTTATAGTTACAAAAGGATGAAAAACTTAAAAGCACCTTTACATTTTACTATATAATAATACAAAAAGTTATTGAAAAATAAAGTGTTTTACAATTTCTTACACTATATTTTAATTCTAATTATATGGCACGAACGCACACAATGATATAAAATATATTTTTAATTATATTTACGTCATATTACTGTTGATAATCGCGATGATTTTTGTCGTCAAAATATAAAATATGATAAAATTTAATCACATCTTTATACCTGAGAATCGAGAACTGTAGTCTAATTTTAACACATAAAATCAATTAACGTTACATTTTCACACAAACGGTCGCTTCTTTACAGATTTTTACAACTGAAGTCATTTATTTTAAGGCATCATATATGTTTTGAAAATGCCACTTGTATTACCCTAAAATTCACTACATCAATCATATCGACTAGATCACAAGCAGGACACTATTATTTGTTAGATCTTTCTTCACAATATAATGTATGCTTATATTGAAATACGTACGTGTATTTTAACATTATTATTCATGATATAAAAAATATTATATGACATAGAAAAACAATTCATAATATTAAACAAACAAAAACATCTAAGTTCCTTTAAAATGCTAAATTAAAAATAATTTTGATTTATAACTGATAATAGTTAGTATATTTAACTGAATTTTGATATCTCATATTTTATTATAATAAATATGCAGACAAAATTATAATATAAAGTTTAAACAATAAAATTTTGAAGAAAATTGTAATATATTTTGAGCAATGTTCGAAGCAAAATTTAAAACAAATATTTTAACCAATAATGATTTAGTTATTTATGTATAACTTCTGTGGCAATGTAAATATGATATTTCCATTCTATTATTTGTAAAGAACGTAAACATTAAACAGTAATATACTGTTATTAGTAATATTGTTTGTATAGAAGTATGATTTCTGACTAACAAAATCATAACTGTTTCTTTCTGCAAAGTTATTGACCCTTAATTATTAGTATAAACTGACATTACACTAAAATCATTAATTCCACTTTCAACAAGTAAAATCGTATGCTAAGTTAAGGCTTTTATCAGTTTCCCTAAAATTTAGCTAAATTTATCTAAGACTATTTCCAACGTAACAATAACACTATGTACATAACATTGATGCATTACATACATATATATAATGCATGTCATAAATATACATTTATATATGTAACTAAAGTAAAAGTTACTGACGTCAACTTACTGCAACAAATTTGGTTTAAGAACAAAACAAACAGAACCGTTACATTTTACATATTTGGTCGTCTTAATTAGATTTTATAGTAATTTCAGTAAACAAGCGGAGATTCAGTTGTAAAAAAGTAACGATATTAAGAAAAAGAAATAATAACTGAAGTATTAAATAAACTTCAACAATTATTTCCTTTTCCCCCCCTCGATTCCTAAAACAAAATAGAAGGCTTTCGTAATCTACACCTGTTCGTAAACCCTTAAATTAAAGTGCACGTACAACTTTCTACAATTTAACAGCATTCGCAGACATTCGTTATAAACAACGTCACGTTGATCAGGAACATCAATGTCAATCCAGTGTATCGTCGAAAGTCACGCTACTAGGTTCCTTACCCGTAATCGCTAGCCAATCGTGTTTTATGAGATCAGCGCCTTTCTCAGCAATCATAATCACAGGAGCATTGGTATTACCGCTGCTAATTGTCGGCATTATAGAAGCGTCTATGACCCTCAGTCCATCCACACCATGAACCCTCAGTTTAGGATCGACCACTGCATCTGGATCCGAAGCTGGTCCCATTTTCGTCGTGCCAACCGGATGGTAAATGGTCATGGTGATGTGTCTAATATGACACTCCCAATACTTGTCCGTTCCAAACATTAAATGTCTGCATCCAGGTATCTTGATCCTGTGCAATCTCGATCCAAATTGTTTGAATGCCTTAGCCTCGCTAACTTTCAGCGCCATTTTCGCCCCCTCCACCAGAGTTTGCATATCAAAAGGATCAGCAAAATAATTGGGATCAATTTTCGGACTTTGGAAGGGATTGGAATTTCTGAGTCTGACGGTTCCCCTGGATCTGGGCCTGAGCAATAGTGGCATTATCGTCCAAGCATCTTTATTAGCTATCGGCCGAAAGACCGTGTTATAGACCTCGTCAGTTAAACCCAGCACTTTCCTGATCTGAATTCCGTTATCAGAACTAATCGAAGCCGGGGCCATGTGAAATTGAATGTCGGGATAAGTTCCCGACTCGTTAGCATACTTTGTGTTTACAAAGGCGTAACCTTCCACGCCACCTAACGTCGTCATTGGCCCCCTACCATTAGCCACGTAGTGCATTGTCATTGGAGCCGCTTGGAATCTGTCCTGAACTATAGCTACTGGTCTGTCGATCAGAAATGTTAATCCACCCATCCCAACGTGGTCCTGCAAATTGTCTCCGACTCTTAAATCTTGTAGTACGTGGATGCCCACTTTTTGAAGATGTTCCTTGGGCCCTATTCCTGATAGCATTAAAATTTGGGGACTATTTATAGCGCCCGCGGATAAGATGACTTCTTTCCTTGCTCGAACCGACTGTCTCTTTCCATCCCGATAAAATTCCACTCCCGTTGCCTTCATGGTCAACGGATTGATGACAATTTTGGTGACATGGGAGTTCAGGGCTGTGTGCATGTTTCTGCGTAAACGGATAGGTCGCAAAAATGCTTTAGCTGTGGAACATCTGGTTCCTCTTCGGATCGTTCCTTGAGCTATCATAAATCCAGTTTGGTATTCTCCGTTGATGTCACGATTTTCATAGCCAAATTCTACACCCGCTTGGACGAATGCAACGACTAAAGGTGTTTTCCATGGCGATTCTTGGACGGTCAAGTAACCTCCCGTGCCGTGATAAGGACTGTTTTTTAGATACGGATTGCGATTATCTTCCGACTTTTTGAAGTAGTACAAGGCTTGTTCGTACCCCCAGCCTGGATTCCCTAAAGATTCCCAATGGTCGTAGTCGTGTCTGTTGCCTCGAACGTATAACATATAATTTAGCACACTGGAACCTCCCAGAACTTTTCCTCTCGGCCAATTGCACCTGTAAAAAGTACAATTACATTATTGTTAAATATTAGTAATGTATAATATTTGATAAAATATAAACTTGTATTTGTATTATCACTAGATTGCTGCGAATAAAAGTGTATAGTCTTCTGACAACAAAATTTTAGTACGACTAAAGTATAACTTTAAAATTTTTTGTTTAAAATAATGCAATTCTTTTGTTTTCAGAATGACATTTTTAAGAGTGTACATCCAACAATAAAGAATAGCAATTATTTATAATACCTCCGTAATATCAAACTGTGAAAGTTTAGAAATCAATAAATTGAAAATTTATTTCTCCAAACTAAAACTCAATGAAAATATTAAAAGTACTCTACTCCGCTTCAAATAAATTAACGCAACCATAAAATGCCGCGAAGTAAAGTATGAAAATAATTTGCAAAGAAAAAAAAAGGGAATAAATGATTAATACATCCTTAAAGCGCGCATAAACGTTGCCCCGTAGCCTGAGCGCTCTCGTTTTTTTCGCCGATTTTACCGCGTACATTAAGCACGCGTAAACGTCCCGTATCTAAATCAGAGAAACCATCGAAAAACTCTGACGTAACGCACGGCGCGCTGATTTACCGCCCGTGCCAATAATAATCGTATAAAATAATCTGCACCCGGCTAAAACGGGTGGTACAAACAAATTCCAACGACGCGAACAGAAAGCGAGTGAAAAGCGAGAGACCATTGAAGGCGCTCTCAACAGCTGACCGGGCGATAAACCGCATCTGGAAAAAGAAAAAAAAAAGACCAACCTGGCACCATTCATAGCCAGACAGGCTCTTCCGGTTCGCTCGGTCCTGTACTTCCAGTCGAGTTTCGTTAATTGCAAATACGCCGCCAAAGAGGGAACGTCCGTGATCTCGTTTTCGTCCGGGCCGGCCTCCAGCAGTAGTACATTCCACGATGGTATTTCCGATAATCGACTGGCGACGACGGCCCCGGCCGAGCCGCCGCCGATCACCACGAAATCGTACTCCGGCTGCAACGGGTACCGGTCGATCGGCCGGCTCTCGGGGTCCAGTTGATCGTAATGATAGTACGAGAGTCCGGCTATTAGCAGCGGTATTAGCCACAGACTCGTGCCCACCAATCCGAGGGCCCCCTTCAAAGCCGACGTAACCACTATCGCGCTCAGCATCGTTTTTCTCCGCTAATCGACGAGCCTCGTTTCATTGCACCGCGCGGCAACCTTTCAGTAATTCGTCGAGACGCAAAACCGGGATTGCGCCGCGACGCCACCTTTCGCTCCTCCGGCTCGATTTTGATTCTTCCTATGGGTCACCCAGGCTGGCTCGCAATGTCAGGATCGCAAATCTGGCGGCCTTAGTCGTGTACTCTCGAGGTCTCGGTTACGGTTGGCGTTACACATCGTAGGACCGATGAGTTGTTGGCGGAAAGACTTCATGGGAAGTGCGGGTTCTGAAACTGTGCGATTTTTTTTTTTTTTGTTAGCTTCATTGCAACTTTGTTGCCTGCGGCGCTTAATGTTCCGAGAAGGGAAACTGTTGGAAAGATATTGTTTGGAAGTTAGAAGTTAATGATATTTATTGGACTCGGCAACATTTAATAGTCAAGTTTATGTCCTTTTGATTGTAGAAATAACGATTAAGCATTAACCAACAATGGTGATGTTGAGGAATTAATGTTGCGATAATTTGTTGCAGAAGTTAAACAATATATTCTTTTGTATCAAATTAATTTTTTTGTTTTCATTAAAGATTTGCTTTTTAAGAAATTAGTTTGAAATTAGTACTATTTTTATCCCGGATCAGACTTTTTATAGTCTTGATAAAAATTTAGTGTAAATTATTTAAATAAATTGAACTTAAACTATTAATTTTTATATTAATTTAATGATATATTAACGTAGTAATTATTTCTACTACACGGGAAAAAATAACGGCATAGGAATAACATTGCTAGACAATGTTGGCCATACGCTGTTGATCCTACATGGTGAACTAGTAACAATTATGCTGTGAATAGAGTGAACCGTGCTCTGTCGGTAAAACAGTCATATAATTTCGGTAAAACAAAAGAAGGCGCGCTGTTAGGCCAACG
>JABFPN010003361.1:0-15399 GCA_022817305.1 Leptoteleia sp. ZL-2020
CCTTCCCCCCCCCCCCCGTCCAACCTGGCACACGGGTATCCGCCGTATCCTGCCGTCCATTTACCCATTCAGCTACTCGACAAATAGACCGTTTCCGTTTCGCAAAAAAATCGTTTAATTTATGGACGCTTTTGAGAGGATGTGTCACGCACAAATGACGCTTTAATTGATAGTTCCCTTCCAAAATCAAAATATTAACTTTACATGTTTACACCGCACGGTTACGGAAATTTTAAATAATTTGAATCTTACTTATGGTTCCGTTGTCAAACAGATTTTAATTAATGATACCAAACAATTAGGCAGTATTAGTAACCATACCCTAATATATAAACAATAAAATAGTAGATTATACATTGAGAAAATTGTTGTTGGAAACATTACTATGGATTACAACAAAGGAACCTTATCGAGCTGATTTATATATAATTTCTTGTAACCCTGAGACATAGTCTACTTAGATTATCTCACATAGTGAAACAATCTTATTCATTTTCCTAAGCTATGGTAAAATTGATATAAATCAGCACAACAAGGTACGATTGCTGCGAACCGTAGTATTTTTGCAAACAAAATGTTCTCGGTGTACTTAGATGAAAAATTATATCTACCATTTTTTGCTCCGTACAAACATTTAACTTCTGTTACCGTTGCTATCTTAAAAATGTGCCCGATATCTTTCCTCGGTGCACCAGCACACAACTTGGATCTTACTTATTGATCTGTTTTTAAAGTATGCATCCTCTCGCAAATGGATAAAATTTGTCCAACGATTAAATCTATTTGTCGTTTTGTTTCTACCATTTGCCATAGCTTACATTTATAATCTCTTCACTTCCACAGATAAACGATTATCTGCGGTCCGTATATTACGCATATAGCGATCTGGTAACGCTGATCAGCATCGGCAAATCTTACGAGGGGCGCGACATGTTGGCTTTGAAAATTTCTACCGGTGGCGGTGTCAAACCGGCCGTATTCATCGACGCTGGAATCCACGCTCGCGAATGGATCGCGCCGACTACAGCCCTTTACATCATAAAAGAATTAGTCAAACCGGCCAATAGGTATTTGCTCGATAAAGTGGACGTAATTGTTGTGCCGACAATTAATCCGGACGGCTATGAATTCTCCCATACAAAGGTTACTCGTGCTCTTCCCATTAACTTTTTAATTGCATACGGCGATTGGTTGAGATAACCGCGAGCGTCAATTTTTCATTCCAGTATCGCTTGTGGAGGAAAACTCGATCGAGGAATTCTCAGAGATGCTTCGGAGTGGACTCAAATCGAAACTTTGATTACAAATGGAATGGTAAGATACGGACAAAGTTTAAATTAATTTGAATCTAAATTTTTGTCTGAGAAAGAATTAAAAAAGAAAAAATTATCACCTGCAATTTTTATTGCAATCAATTTTAATATCGAGGGCAATTTATATATGGTACTTATTTTATATAGTACTTTAATCTTAATTTAGTTGCTGGCGCCAGTAATAATCCTTGCAGCGACATATTCGCTGGTCCCAGAGCATTCTCGGAAATTGAATCCAGGAATGTCCGTAATGCTATTCTTTCTCTGAATGGTACCGTTAAGGTTTATTTGTCATTGCACGCGTATGGCCAGGTAAGATAATCATTCTTACACACACAGAAGAAAATTAGGGCAAAAAATGCCATACTTTGTACAGAGAGAAAAAATTATATGATAAAATTTTTACTATATTAATTATAACACATTTTACACAGGTATGTACTAATGAGTTAAGTTATTTTATATATATGATATAATTTATTATATTTGTTGATAAATTCTATGTTACATGCACACCCGTCCGCAAGTTGCTGTATCATTTTTCTCAGTATATCAGTTTTGAAAATTAATATTGTATTAAATTACTTAATAATTTCTGATATGACTAAGAAACAAATTATTGTCAAATTATTAACAGATGATACAGTTATACCCAAAATTATTTTACCCTTAATCCTTCTTTGCAGATGATGCTACATCCTTGGGGCTGGTCTAAATTCGAATTACCTGATAATGAACCTTTACTAGTAAGTAGAACCGATGCACTATCTTAAATTAAGTCAAACGAAATAATATTAAGCTGAACTTAATATTTCACTAACGAAAACGTATGCAGATTCGTATATAAATTAAGTTCTTTGTATATTTAACAAAACGTATTAAATTCTGCAGAGAAGAGTTGGATTAATGGCAGCCGAAGCTATTTATGAAGTTAGACGTACAGAATACACAGTAGGAGGTTCTGCTGTAATATTATGTGAGTGCTGTGATGATGAAATGATCATTCCATTTGATTAGAGTGACAAATGGAAGCAAAGAATGACACGATGGAAGTAAAAAAAATCTATTATTTATAGATGAAGCTGCAGGAGGAAGTGACGATTGGGCTATGGCAGTTGGAAAAGCTGACCTTGCGTACACCGTAGAGTTGCCCGGAGGATACGATGGTTTTATCATCAGTCCTGAAGAAATCGAACCAGTTGGAAACGAAACGTTCCAAGCTATCAAAGTGTTCATTGCCTACGCTGCTGCGACCACCCACTAATTTTATTTGAAATATCGACATAAGTTCCAGATGACACGTTGCAAAGTCAACATCTTTAAAACAATAATACTGCAATACGTTCATTTTGTGTGATTTGTATGTGTTTTTTACTTTTATTTATGTGACTGTAGTAAGTACAGTAGAATGCAAAGCAAAAACAATCCGTGAATTTATTTGACAAATAATGTTAATAATTTGCCCTTTTAACCTTGGTGGAAATGGGAAAAAGACGTGGCCTAAGTTTCATCAGGCAGAAATATTTGTGAAGCAAGACCTTTATGTCTAAATGAAGATGCAGAATTATGGTAAAGGGTGTCAGTGATGACTGTGAGATAACGGGTTCTATTCGTTGATCAAACATTTTCGTAATATCATAAGGTATGCATGTACTACATTCTGAAAATCCCATATTTTTTTCGTATAATAATTTAATTTTAATTATAAATATAATTTCAAGGAAAAGTAATCCATAGATGTAGAAAAGAAGAAAGAAATGAAGGTAAGAGGGATAGGGATAGTGAAAAATGTTTGAAAGATTTGAGCTAGGAAAGGGGGTTGTGCTCGGTGCGCAGCACCGCTTTCAAGGTCATTAGAGAGACCGTTTCAGGCAGGACGACGGCACACATGGGAACGCGGAGAAAACGCACTTTTGCGCCGGACAGATACGAGCCGCATAATCACGGGTAGCTCGCGGACAAGGAGGAGGAACTGGACGAACGAGGGTGCAGGGGTTCCGTGAGGTCGAGTTCAAGGTTGCCTTGTCAGGCGTATCACCGAACACCTGAACCGTTCAAATACGTTCGAAACATTTGACAGGCTTCATTTAAAGTAAAACAATGTCACCTATTTTAATACAATTGGTTTCAAAAGTGGAACTGTATAAATATAACACGAATTAACTTTAAAAAAATACGTATTCAAATTTTGTATAAAAGTTTTTCTATCGTCAGGGTTATTTGAATACTTGCAATATGTGTTATATATTCGTATAATGTACGAAACGAAGGGGTCGAAATAAATCTTTGCTGTAAAGCATGTTAATTATAATAAACGACAGTTTGTGGAAACAAGGCGTCCTCGAAGTCAGATCCTTATTAGCTGCAAAAAGCAACACTATCATTTGACAGACAGTAATTAGTTTGCACGGAACATTGCATGCCGGCAACACTCGCACGTAAGCGCCTGCGAATATAATGCATCGGGGAAAACGATTTTTCATTTCTACGGCGATTTTGTACTTTATGTGAAATGAGCGTAAAATAAGAATGCACAAAAGAACTTTTTTTTTTGCAGAGTTATGTATGTGCTTTTCGCTGCCGCGATTTCCATATTTTGTCGTTGTTTAATAGAAACGTTAATGAATGCACGCTATTTCGCCATTCATCTTAATCGGGCCCCACGTTTTGCGATTTATTCAAAAAATAATACTTTCTGACACGACTGACTGAGGTGGGATCATAAATAATTCATGGATTTTCATTGACAACATTATTTTGATTGGACGTTATTTATCACTTCCGATGCATTTCATGTAATTATATTATAGTTTGTGGGCAAAAATGGGCATGTTACACTGCAAATGTAATTGAATGATTTTACCGGCTTATTTTGCATATCTGTCGTAACGAACGCCGCAACTTCCACTGAACAAAATAATTCTACTAACCTGCAACAGAAAATAAAAGTACATAAAATTAATTTATCGTTCATTTGTTACGTGCACGAGTTTTAAGGATTAAATATCAAAACAAAATGCGCGATATTATGATTTATAAATACAGTAATTGTATGCAAAGAAATTAATAATAGAATAAACTCTAGTAAATTTTGAAATCAGACCGAAATTTGCTATTTACTTTGAATTAGTAAATTAAAACAAATTCGACAAATTATTATAGCTTTGAAAAAACAATATTACAAAATACCTATGTGAAAATAAATAATATGATTTACAATTTTTGTACCATAAATGAAATATTTTCACTTTTATTATACACATTTATAAATCATTTATGATATATTTAACTATTTTCCGGAGCTCGAGGGTACGTTAAGATTTTTTTCCCCTTATATTATAAAATATGTTTCTTTTTCCTTTTTTTCAATGTTTTTTGCTCTCATTTTGAAGCTTTTATTTGCCCTTTTCAGTCTTACAGCCTCATTTTGACCTCTTCTCTTTCACTATCTCTCACGCCCTTTCCCTTAATATATAAATATGAACAGAAACTAATTAACAATACGGCTACCTGTTACATTAACATATAGTTGAATTAAAAATCAACTATGCATATACATAGTTGATAACTAAAAGTGAATAATAATATCATAAGTCTTACTAAAACTCACTTTAAAGCAATCATCTTTCTATCAAGACAAATTAATTAAACTCATTTTATATAAATTTCCACGAATAATAAAAATATTTTTCTCCAAACTTTATGCTTTTCAAATATGCATTCCTTTTTATTAATAAACGTACTTAAATAAATTATGCCATGAAAAATGTTAACCGCACAAGTAAGTCAAACGATTTTCACAAAACTTTCTTCGCCTTCGATCGTTAAATAATTTTTGATTATTAACATAAATGACGTTAATACATACGGGCAATTTTGCAATTACCAAAGGACGCTCACGGCACGTAGGATATGAATGAATAACTTATCCATCTTGTTTGCATTCTCTTCGTGATCGCGCACTTATGAATTGGCACTTTTAAAGTGCAAAATTTATGCCTGCTTACTTGCATCAATCAATTCGAAGGATTAAAATTAAATTATATTTTCGCATAACGCCACAAAGCCATTCTGATCTCTGTCAATTATATTTCAACTAGTCGTGATTAATTAATGAGTATTGTGATTATAAAATAGCGTGAAAAAATGGCACGAATGAAAAGTTGTTAATTGACTGAATTACCTTGCACATTTGAAGATAATACAGACAATCGTAGACAATGGGAATACTGTGCGCGATGAATAGTTTGTTGAAATGTTATGACAATAAAAATGAATTGGCAATTGTTTCAATTCCAACAAGCTGATAAATGGAGTCATTCGTTTGATCATGCGTTCAATTAGTCAAACTTTAAGCGGTGGGGAAGGAAAAAAAAAGAATGTGCGCTCTTTAACGCGGTATCAGATTATGGCGTTTGCTCTTGGGACCAACTGTTCTTGACCAACAGTAGCTGGCTGGCGCCACGCGTCCCATGCAAATCCAGACGGCATATTCTGCTTAATCTCACGTCTTGACCTAAAAAATTATGCTTTCCCCATAAATAGCACGAAAATGAAAAATCAAATTTTTATCTTCTGGTTAATCACTTTGGTTATCCTTAGCAATTTTTTTGTTACATCAATTTTGGAAACCATTTATCTAAATCTGAAATCGTCGAAAATGTATTTATTTCTGCTTAGAATAAAAGGTTTACTATGATAATTTTGTTTCACACTAGGATTTTATATTTAAATGATTATTTTAATAACAAAATATTAGATGATAAATTTCTGTATCCCTTATTAAAGAACTGTTCTCATTTACTGACAACTGCATCTTGATCACACAAAAAATGTAGTCAAACATAAAACACGTGTACGTGCAATTTGAGAATGAGAGTAAAAAAGAATACCGGTGCCTCTGGTATGTTATAGCATTGACAAAAGCTAATATTTATACAATGTTGAATTAATTTGTTTTGTTCGTTACATTAGAGCAGAATTAAAAAGCCATTAAAAATAAGGAAAGCAACGTTAAGCTTGATTACATACCTATATTATTTTAATTTACTACGTCGTATCACATATCTTTTTGTTTTTCTTATGTTCATCGATAATCAACTGTACATAATCTAATATTTTCATATAAGTGAACTGAACATGAATACTACTAATTTATCTAATTTTTGATAATGAATTGATTGAAATTGATGATCCAATTATATATTAAAGAAAAGGTATCACATAATCAAAAATAAGGTATTACACATGTAGGATATTTTGATCTGCATATCATATTTTTTCTATCCCAATCTGTTATGCTGCAATACAAAATACTATGAAAATAGAGCCAGTTAAGGAACAGTTCCTTACTCATTTATGCATCATTATTTGTAAAGGAGAATTAATGCAAATGAATTGTCTTTAAAAATTGCTTAATTTGGCTTTAACAATTACAAAAAAATATTCATATTGTATATTATATTTGATTATAGATAAAAAAACAAAAAAACTAATAAATTAATACCATTTAATAAAAACAAAACTTAGCAGCTACAAACAAATGAGTTTAAAATAGACAATATAAGTAGTGTAATTCCGTTATTCTTTGTTACCTTCAAATTATTATTTAATAATTTACTTTATAATTTTTATAAATACTATTTCATGACATTTTAAACTGTTATAAAATTGAATGATAATAGTCCAAGCATTATTTTCATTAATTAGTACGATTTTACTACTACTACTCAGTCATTAATAAATTTATTTCCATTAATGCAGGTACGTAAATAAAGTAGATAAATAAATCCATCTTAATTGTTAAATGTAACAGTTTTAAAATTTAACATTGATAAAATTTCTTATAGAATTTCACTCATGCTTCGAGCAATTGCGAGCAGAACAGCTTAACAATGAAAAACATTACCGAATCTGTTTTTTCTTCCAGTTCAGAACACATTAAATATTATACACATATTAAATACAAAAATTCCTCGTATCTATAATAATAGGTCAGCATTTGAGCCGCAATTAACAATTACAATTAATAACATATTAATTCAAAATTATTCGAATTATAATTCGACGAAATAATGGTATATAAACACAAGAATTAACGTAGATCGTCAGACTTGCAAGATGATGCGTTGCTTGTTACTCGTTGCCTTCCTGGCGATCACCGCTGAAGCTGGAATTTTCAATTCCAAGTAAGTCAAATTTGCTTACAATCAATTCCATTCCTTTTATTTATCAACATCCACGGCTATATTATTGACAACCACCCTATATATAACAATTGTTTATTTTCCGAATTATTTGTCATTTCAGGCTTTTCAACTTCAACATCGACATGTCCAGCACTAAGGAAATGCAGACACTGAACAAAATATTCAAAAAAGACCCTAACTATGCCGTCAAAACTGTCGCAGTGAAAGATAACGTTAAAGCTGTCGTAACTGTCAAGGAAAGTATCGTCAACAAACTCCAAGATTACCTCAAGACAAATAATATAAAGTACAAAGTGAAGCCAGCTGGAGAATACGAACGTTTCCCCCGGGATTTAGGTTACGAACTCGAAGAGTAAATGAAATAAAATCAAGTAAGTGCAATTTAATAAAATAAAATGTTCAATTCATTGTAAATAACTGAACATTTTTTATAACTGGATTCAAAGTAATTATTTAGAAAGATGTAACACAATTCAGGAGATTATATAGAAATATCTACAAGGTCGAAATGCATGATCGATAATAAATGTAAATTTATTATCTTCCTTAAAAAAAAAGCTTTGAATTATCAGGTATTATAATTTTCTTCGCTGCTTAATTCGATCTTTATTTTTTGTTAGGTCTATTACAGCAGGCCCGAACATTTTTGCACTGCCAGTTGAAGAACGCCGAAACATCGCTAGTCTATAATTTCATACCCGTTTTTAGGGGTCCAAAAAATATGCCCACATAATTGACTTTGTTGCATCTCAAAGAGATATTACGAGAATCTAAAACTGGTCCCGCTAAAGTTATTTTTGACGTCGAAAAGATATTGCAAAAAAATAGAGTTGTATAATACAATTTGTTTGTTTTTCATTGATATCTTCTGTTAGAGCAATATTTAAATCTTCAATTTATAAAATTGTTGCTGAAAATTAATATATGTCACGTCATTGCAGAGTTTAACCAAATTGTAATTTGGCAACATTTTCTGGTTGTCAGAAACAATGTATCAATGAACTTAAACAATAAAAGAAATACATATGTAATTGCCTTCTCATTTATTTAATAATAGATTTGACCTAACACCTTTCCGTCCTTTTAGTCACGAAAATATATTTATTTTATTAACTTCTTTACTTGTATTAATTGTTAAAAGTATATCAAATAAAATAAGAAGAAAAACTCAAGTTTCCTTCTTTTTTCCCCCAGCTAACTTATTTTCAAATACTTTTACATTAAAACTTTACTTGAATGAGAAAAAAAATTAAAATACTACACTGAGACAAATATGACAGAAAATAGGCATATTTTTAACTTTCTTTCAATTGCATGTCAATCTTTGAATAAATATTATAGTGTTGACAACAAAAACGTAGATATTTTCTTTTAAAAGGCAGACATTTTAATAGATAAATGAGTTTATCTACCAAGTTTTAACTAATTTAGTAAGAATTTATTTTATTTGCAGAAGGAAGCATATCGAATCGAATAAAATGAATATTTAAACGTTACATAAACTGTATGGCTGATTCAACCATATACTTATCTAATAGGGACTGAATGTCATTATGTCAACGAAAACTACTTCGACTTCAACGTGCTGAGGATTAGATAAATTTGTATGGCTGATTCAGCTATACGTATACGTAATTCAATCAACTCGCTAGATTAGTTTTCATTAAATTGACTCACATAAATTTGTTTGCCTACGACAATTATAATTTCTACTTAAGTCAATAGTAACCAAACAATGTATCTCATTTAAATAGAAACTTAATAGTTCACTTCATACTTTTTTTCCGTGCAGTAATTTTTTTCTGTCAACTTTTTTCTCAATGTAAGAGGTAAATTTCAAAGAGAAAAAATTGTCATTTACAAATTTTTTTGCATGTTCAAAACATGTTAAATTAATCGACTTCATTACTTACAGGTCACAATATTATCAATAATTATGAATAATAATTATTAAAAATTAATGACATATAAATTATACATTATAACTATTTAATGTCGATGATAGAATGATATATAAGGACAAGCAATACCGTAGATAATCACACTACCTATAGACAATCACAAGATGATACGTTATTTGCTACTAGCTGCCTTCCTGGCCATTGTCAGTGATGCTGGAGTTGCCAATTCCAAGTGAGTTAGATTCGATTATCATCGATCTTTTTTCCATTTTTCGGCATTTGTAAAAATCTCGTTTACAATTATCTAACACGTCAACAGTTGTTTATCTTGCTAAATGTCAACAATTCTAGAATCTTCGTTTTCAACATCACAATGTCCAGCACTAAAGAAATACAGGCATTGAACAAGGTGTTCAAAAAAGATCCTAATTACTTCGTCAAAACTGTCGCGGTCAAAGATGATGTCAAGGCTGTTGTATTGGTCAAAGAAATTCTTGTCAAAAAACTGCAAGATTACCTCAATGCAAATAATATCAAGTACAAAGTGAAACCAGCTGGAGAACACGATCGTTTCCCACGTGATTTAAATGCCAGAGAAAATGTGAAAATATAACAAGGTTGGTGTAAGCAATGTTCAATTACATTTATACGAAAACGGTTGAAAATTATGAGAAATAATAAAAAGTTACTGGGATGAGTAGAAAATAATTGCACTTAGTAAATAAAGCTATATTTAAAATTACTAATTTGTCTGCTAATTTACCATATCTACATTTATATTTTCAATCTCCCATTTTGTACTCTAAATTATCATGTATAGTAATATTATTTCCACTACAAAAAATTTCTTTTTCCTTTTCGTCAGGATTAATAAAGTGGGCCCAAATATTTTTTAGACAGCCATACCTTTTGCAGAGCACCGAAAGATGTTTATATATATTCATATAGATAAATTCATAAAGTGTCTGAACATCCGAAAATATACCTACATTCGTTTTAGATGCATGACTTCTAATTTACAAATGATGTTATCTGACTGTTTATTATAAATAAGAGATACTGTATCAAAGAAGTGAAATAATAATTAAAAAAAAATACTTATTAATTGTTTTCCTGTTTACCTACAGATTACGCCTTTAAAATTCAGATTTCTTATAACTCATATACCATGTTAAAATTGCTTTAAAACTGTCTTCAGTATTTAACTATTTACTAAAATTTGATTATTAACCCAAATTTCATAACATAATTTTGCAATTACTTTACGATGCTCACGGTACGTAAAATACGAATAAATAACTTATCCATTTTATTTGCATTCTCCTCGTGATCGCGCACTTATGAATTGCCACTTCTAAAGTGAAAAATGTATGCCTGCTTACCTGCAACAGAAAGAAAAAACATCGACATATTAATTCACTGCATTAAGATTGAAATTACGATTTCGCATAATTCCACAAAGCAATTCTGAATTCAGTCAATTTGTTAGGGAACGAGTCGTGATTAATTAATGAGCATTGTGGTTACGAAGCGGCGTAAAAAAAATCGGCACGAATGAAAAGTCGTTAATTGACTGAATTACTTTGCACATTTAAAGATAATATAAATAATCGCAGATAAAGAAACGTTAATGACAATAAAAATGATTTAACAATCGTTTCAATTCCAACAAGCTGATAAATGGAGTCATTCGTTTGATCACGCGTTCAATTAGTCAAACTTTAAGCGGCGGGGAAGGAAAAAAAAAAGAATGTGCGCTCTTTAACGCGGTATCAGATTATGGCGTTTGCTCTTGGGACACGGGCAAAGTGTTCTTGGCCGACAGTAGCTGGCCGGCGCCACGCGTCCCATGCAAATTCAGACGGCACATTCTGTTTAATATCACGTCTTGACATAAAAGATTATTCTTCCACCGTAAATAGCACGAAAATGAAAATTGAATTCGAAGCTTTTATTATTTCTCTTATTTTTTTAGATAACTTCTTCCTTTTATAAGTTGAATGACTCGCAGCTAATGTGTGTGACGCGATAGAATCACGATGAGTCACTCCAGACGAAAAACGAACATTCCAAGTTCAAAAGTCCATTTAATGTTTCAATATTTAGGAGGAATTGCAATTAATAGTACAACATTGTGATTTTATATCTTCAGATAATATTATTGTAATATCAAAGATATTATTGTATTCTTTATAATATTACTTATATAATTGTTTTAAAATAGTATTTTAAAAAATATTAGACAACGTGTGACCAAGGAATAAAACTGATTAACTCTTTACAAATATCTGCGATTAATATTATCATCACATAGAGTGGTGGTAAAGTGCGTGACTGGTGATTGCGCGCTAACCGAGTTCGATTCCTAAGCAATCACATTATTTTCTATTACATTTATAAATTATATTTTACAACTTGATTGAACTACATGATATTATAATGAATACAATAAATGACCACAAATCCCCTGCTATCATAAAATATTATTAGCAACTACTAATAACTTACTCTCTCTATAAATTAAAAAAAAGTTCAATTACTCTAAGATCCCGCGAAAATTTCAGCTTTTATTTAGAAGAATGTAGAATTTCGTTCTCGCAACAAATTATAGAATAACACCGCATTATTACATTTAAACAATCTCAGCTTTACTTTTCAATCCCGCGGAATATCAACGGAAATAAAAGTCTCCGCGAGCATTACAAAATACATTTCACGCCAATCGCCTTTAATCGATTTTAATGGAACTTGTTGGATTCGATTGCAGCGCGGAATGGAAACGGCTGAACGGCCGCGTCAGAACTTGGGCAATTTGGCGGTTCGCGATCCACATTCGTGGAAATAGCATTGCAACATTTTTTCGCGTATAAGGGCGAAAAGTGGAGGAGAGCGCGGTGCGTGTTGTTGATTGCGTAATTAGATTTTTGCAAGTTGTTCGTAGAAAGGAGAAGTGAGCGCGCGGCCGGATGAGCGCGGAGGAAATGCAAGGTCGCGAGATATCGCCCGCAGCGTGGCTCGCTATAAATCATAAGAGCCATAAACTTTACAGGCGTGAAATTAAAATAATGCCCTCGATAAGAGTGATATATATATATGTATATATATTTCTTTTTTTCTTTCACCCAGTCAAAAGTACTTTTCCCTAAAATGCTTAAAACACGAAATTAACGCTCCAACTCGCGAAACATTTACGATTCCGTTCCGTTCACTACGGAGTAGAACATTTTTTCCCCTTTACGGCCCAATAAAGCATTTTATATAAACCATAAATATATGAGCCTTTTTCGCATTTTTGCCGCAAATTTCGATACAGCAAAGGTAACAGTATTTTCGATTTTATGGATACGGCCTTCTTGCTATCGAGCGGAACGCGATTCGCCTGCGAATCGTACTTCTTTTCTTTTTTTTTTTCTTTTCCTTTTTTTTCCGCCACGGCGAATTGCGAGGAATCTGGAACTCGTTCCACGCTCCGAGGAGTCGAACGCGCTCGAGATTTCGGGCGAGACGCGGCGCGCCTGGAGTACAGATTGCGCTTTGCACTAATGGCGCAAATGAGTCCAGTCGACTGGGGCGGACCGCTTCTTTACTTACAACAATTATCCGGTTAAATTAACTAGGCGTCTTGTCAAATTTTGTCGTCGACGTAACGTTTCCGCGGCCAGTCGATGCAGCCATTAGCCTCGAATGACTCTCAACGGGACATATAAGAGAACTGACACGCGATTTAAGGGACATGATTATCGGAACTGAAAAGATGAAAGTGAGAGTGAAAATGAAATTAATCGAGCCGCGCTGCTTGTGAACGAAGTTCACTGTAAAATTTATATAATAGACATAAATGAAGTGAAATGTATAATGCTATATTTCATCTTGGTTTAATTGAAATTTGTTTTTTTTGCAATTAAGAAATAAAGGTACTTTTACGGGTAGAATTTTTATAAATAGGAAGTATTTGAAATTCACCTTTGTATCTCTACAAAATGTATCACATGTAGAATGAAATAAGTTTAATTTAATTGCAGATATATAGAACCTGTTACATACTAGTTAATATATACACGAAATAACATGTAATTAGTTTAAAGATTGTCATAGAACTGTGGTAAAAATGATGGAAATTGAGGTATTTTTGTTTTATTTAATCGTGCCCATTTCCGTAAGAATAAATAAATGGCAAGAATCTTATGTTAAATGGAAATAAAAAGTAATTCTGTTCAAATATTTAAGACTCTTGAAACTAAACTAAAAAGGACCTAACTTTCAATATTTATTTTCACATCGTTCTCCAGTATTTGTCTGCTTTCAATATTCAAAACACAATCTTTTAAATTACCTAACTTGTGAGAGTGCATGTGTGTAATGTTTGCAGACTGAGATCATCGCGTGATTTTGTATATGGATGATGTAATGATCGAATTATTCAAATGAAACAGTTTTTGCATTAGCAACTTAGTTGTTAAACAATCCCAAGTGAAAAATAAGAATGTTTGTTAAATTGTTTTCAATATGTAAAGAACATATCAACAGTCTCAGCATAAATTATCTACTTGAATCAAACGGAAAAAATACTACCCGCATGCATTGCGTAATTTCCTTTTGTTATTTTGTAATTTGTCACTTTGTCGGGGATAATGTTTGTTTTGTATCACGAAATTACAATTTTAAAATAATTTTCAATGCCAAAAACAATTAAAAAATATTTGTTGCAAACATAATGATATCATATTATAATAAATACTATAAATTCTCATACATCACCGAGTTATTATAAAATACAGTAATTACCAATAAATTTTTTTCAATGTATAAATAAAAGTTAATATTTTTTTAAATTACATTCATTGTACACTTCTTTTCATAAAGAAGTAACAAAACATTCACACTAAAACCTAAACTCAGGTCGTTATTAAAGGCCAAATTTAACTTCAATCCAACTGGAAATTATTAACACGCAGTGTACATAACAATTATTTATATCATAGTAACCACATTTAAAATACAATGCAACACATTACGAACATTTCCGTAGAATCCGCGTAATATTCACATCTCTCACCCCGTCCTCCCATAAGAATCTAATTACTTAACCAAGAGCCAGACGTACAAAACTGACTACGATCCAACTGTATCACAATTTTATTGCGCCATATTTCCTACCGCGCTTCACCTAAATGTCCACATTTACTTAGCTCGCAATCATATATAATTCAAGATTTCATCCGAGAAGTGGAAGAAAAAATGGACATTCTTCAAGTTTATCTAACGCAATTGCTGTTACGAAAGACTGGACTATCAACGATACCGGTTTGGTTTGGCAGAAAAAGCTCAATTCTAGTCGCATATGATGAATCCGATGTAAACTCGGCCTCGGCGCCCGACGAGGACATAATTATTATTATGAGGTAACGAGGGAGAAGGAGGGAAATAAAGAGAGAGAGAGAGATAAAGAGGCGGAGAAGAAAATAGTAGCGCAATTGCGGCATAATGCGGCGACAATTATTGGCGCTTTCCGTCTGGCGCCGAAGGGATTCTAACAAGCTTGTTTGTAATCGCGTCGCAAGTGTCACAAGAAGTGCATGAACTCGGCGAATCCTCGCGGGAGAGCTATAACCGAGACGTCGTCCATCGATTATGCGGACGTGCCGCTATAAATGAAGCGTGTTGCGCTATTAAAGTGCGTTTTACTTTCACGGTAGCGAGCCGTGGGAAAATGCGCCGCGGCTGCGATAACCGCGCCGCGTGATAGATTGATATTATTGTCCAAGCTGCTGAATTTTAAGCCGGGGATTGCACAGCCGGGACGACGCGTTGCGCTGGCTTTTCCAGCGGGGTTGCCGAGGTAATTTATCGCCGGCGCAATAATTGCGCGATATTCGAGCGCAATTGCTGCTTTTTTTTCGGCGGAGCAGGAGGGGAAGAGTAAAACTGAAAGGAATAAATGGTCGAGTCCCGTTACTCCGGGGGGGGGGGGGGGGC
>JABFPN010003362.1:0-18410 GCA_022817305.1 Leptoteleia sp. ZL-2020
AGCAAATACACTAGTTTTAAATGTCATATTTATAGATAAAACCGAAATTTTTCCTGTTAAAAAACGGTAATTTTTATCAAAAGACGGACATGTGGCTCAAATACAGTTAAAAACAGTAATTTTTTCTGATATATTTTTCTCAGTGTATATATTATATAATCTGTAAATTTTACTTTCATTGATGTTAACTTTAATGTTAAATGTGTAAATATTTGTTTAATTCTACAATGTACTGGAAGTAGACTGATCTTATCCTGTCCCTAAATTTTTTACTTTTATTTTGCTGAAGTCAAAAAAGAATGATGTATTTTTTCCTGCTCTTTTTCCCAAAACAGCATGTAAAATGCAAAAAATTCCAATAGTAATCGCTGGTGTTTTTACAGCTATTAAGACTGGAATTTTACTGCACCTCTTTTTTTGTCAGTGCAAGTAACAGAAAAATTGCAAATGACGAAACAACCGAGAGCATAAAATATTCTGTAATGAAAATAATATTCTAGCATCTCTGTAATGTAGCCTCGTCCGCTGTTCGTTCTTAAACACATTTACTTCCTGTATAAATTTAACGGATTATAACGACGAATGAGAGAACAACGTGGAAGCGAGAATCATCGTAAATCCTGCAAATACTCTTCAACCATCTTCAGTGTTTCATGAAAAACAGGATTTTACGATTAAGAACATTGTTCTAAAATAACACCAAGTGTTGGGGCATGGGAGAAAAGTTTTGACGGCACGGTTTGGAATTGAAAAAGGCCGTTTCCGTTTTGGAAACGTCCAGCCTGTTCTTCGATCGAAGAATGGGAAGATTAGAAACCCGTTATTATAAGGATTAATAATTCTTGTGATTCTTCAATGATAAGGCAAAATATGACACATGCTCGGAATTGACTTTCACCATTTACAATTTTTATATCTAGAGCAGAGCGTATAATTTTCAGTGTAAATTAATCTAGATTATCCGAATTTTCTTTTTAATCACAATTTTTATCACTCGGCGTACATAAAACGTAGCAGGATTTTGAATTAAATTATAGCAATTAAGAGCATTTTTTATGCTTTACTTTTATGACATTTCTGGTCAAATGGTCATATAGTGGGAAAATTTTTGAGTAAATGTTACGTTGGAAATACAGTTAGGATTAATTTTTCACCCTCTTTTGTGGTCAATTTATAAGCACAGCATTCAGTTACGATTTCATACGTTAATATTTACTGAATATACTTTACATGCAAGTATATAAAATATATTAACATTTTAAACATTTATATTTTTATAAATGTAATTCACATTTAAGATTTGTAATTTAAGAGGGGAAATTTCATACAGATAAATAGTCTAATTACTTGTATTATTATTTTAATTTTAAAATTAAATGTTTTTCTATATTAATTTATCATTGTTGATCATCTTAAATTGCGATTTAATGTAACATGTTTTTATAGAAACCACTGGTAACATTAAGCAGCCTTGAATATTAGCTTTTTGTTATTAACTCTTTTTTCAAAACTAATTTATCTCATAATAATGTATTTATTTAAAGAAGTGCTTGTTTTAATTATTATACAATGTTACATTCAATCTTCGTTATTATTTAAACTTTTTGTTATATTTAAAAAAAGTCATTAAATTTTTTTTTCGCTAAATGGCATGTAAATATTGACGTTAGAATTCACAGACATGTTTAAATTACTTTCAAGAGTTTTATTATCATCAATATTTTAATATGTTTTGACTATTTAGCACAGTTTTCATGCTGTGAACCTCATTTTTACATGTAAACTTATTTCAATAGAATAAAAAAGTATTACGAAAGGCCTCATTGACATTGGGAATTCCGTTTTACTGATTTAGGTTTAGGAATGAAAACATTTGTCAAAATTAAAATGCAATTAAAATTTATTTCGATATAAAATTGAGATAGGAACGCATTTGATCGTGCGACTTCCCACCATTCATTTTTTATATGGTCATTAACATTACCGGCAATAGTTTCATCAAGTCGATATCGTGAAGTTCATCGACACATTAGGAAAGTTTAATAACGAAATACTGATTATGTACGGTAGTCATGCAAACAGTGTTTGTACAGAACACATCCTTTGCTTTTTTTATACTTGGTCATAAACTTTCTAGATCTGTTCATGACACGACTTTGCTACTGTTGACATTGAAAACACTTATTATAGATAATAATACGAGCATCCTTAGATATCTATATTAATTATCCTGATGCATTATTGCAGCTTGCGATTGAAATCAAAGTATTATAATACTACACACTGATTGTCAGTATTTAACGATAATTAATAATATTTTTGTATTTAAAACCATTTATATAAATAGGTACATCTAACAAGTTTTTTTCTTAATTACAGTGACAATCATTGGTAACAAGTTGTAAATTTAAAATACTGTAATTTCGAGTAGAGAAAACAGAATTAAAATTACTTCCTGCAGTACTAATAGGTGTATAATGACTTGTTTTAATTTTTTTATATAAATTAGAGACGTAAATATTTCATTGTAATAATTGGTTTTATTATTATTATTATGAAAATTGCCTTTATGAAAATTAATTTATATTGTGGAAAAAAAATATAAGTAGGTATTATAAACATGTGGTATTAAAGTGCGTATTAATTATTTTTATACCAAGAAAAAAATTAACAATGTTTCTTTTTAAACAAGGAAAAAGATAATAAAAAAAATCTTTATTATGTGAAACCGCATTGTGCTCATAAAAATCAAAAAAGATGATTTATGAGGTAATTTATTTATTGGACGTGATAAAGTTTTATATTCCTTAATAAAATAAAAATTACATAATCAGACAGACTCAAAGAAATCTGACTTATGTCACAAAATGTTAAATTCATATTTGTATTCAATTTTTATATAAATTAAGCTTTTTTCTTTAATTTCACTGTATTAATTTCACGTGTCAAGCCATAAAGTAAATAACTTGATTAATTTACGTAGCATGGTAAATGTGTCGATAATTTTAATGAGGATAATTTTATTTTTCAGAAATTAAAAGATGTCAATCTGCGAAGGATTCCGTTTGGCCGGAAGTCCTTCAGAGTGTTCGATGCGGAGCAAGGCTCGCATCGATGCTCTGTTTGAGGATTCGCGATCAGTTTGCAGCTCCGCCTTCGGAGGATGGTGTTCTACGAATCTAATAAATTCAATGCCAGTCGATGAGCCGGAAACCGATGAACAGCAAAGGAAGGTCAATAGTGCCGTTCAGGCTCGAATCGAGGCGATGTTTGCCTCGGTCGAGGCCGAAAATGGGACTCCCGGGGAATGTGCCGCTGCCTTTTTGCCGGTACTTTTATCTTACTTTTCATCGTAATGGAATTAAGATATAATCCCACAGAAACCTCAGGGAAATAAACATAAAATATTTACAGTTTATTAATTTAAATATAAAAAAGATAAATTTGATTTTTATTATCCGATTTGATTTGAATTTTTTATCAATTTTTATTATATAAAAAAAATTATACGCAATAAAATTAAATTCTGTTTCACTAAAGTATTTCAAACGAATTAGTTTTCGAATATTTCTATTCAAATTTTGAAGAATTTTTTAAACAAAGTATTTATTTTTAAAGATGTCAATGAGTGATTTTAATTTTTATTACAGTTCTTCTGTACGAAATGTTTTTTACTTTGAAATTAATTAATTTATTTTAGTCAAAAAAACTTTGTTTAGGTCATAATTTCATGCATTGATTAATGCGGAAACAATTTTATACTTATAATGAGGCAATTTGCTTAGAAGAATACTTTCGCTTTGTCGGTATCACGTGGATCGGTGATAGCATGTAAATGAGCACTTCCGGAAAAGGCGTGGTACACATTGTCATCGAGCGTGTACAATTTCACTTATGATAATGTTGCATTTAGTCCCTCATGAAACTATGGGAATTAATGCCAAAACATTGGTATTTATCAAATTCACAAAGTCGTTTTTCTCTCCATTAATCAGATTTCCATTTCGAATTGTAATCATTAATTAATAAACATGTTTCATTTTTTTCAAACAAATCCTTTCAATGGATGTAATCAATGAAATATAATTAATAAAAAAGAATCGAGTGATAACTTATGAAAAATAATTTGTATACAAATTATTTACATCATATAATTAATTTTACATGATTTTTTTTACAAGTATTCAGTTATAAATTAATATTAATCATTGATATTTAAAGAAAAAATATTGCAATTTATTTATTTATATTAATTGTGGGTCATTTCTTGTAAGTTGTTAAAGAGTTGGTCAAACATAAAGTACAAATTTATTATACACTATCTCCTACGAAAATTAATCACTTTCATTCGTGCCCAAGAAAAGCGAAGTTGTGTGATTTAACTAAACAAAAAATCCCCTTCACTGTGATACCAGCAAAGCCGGTATCAAACATTTTTCCGGTACCTTATTAAATAACTGCATGATCTGATTTAATCCCGTTCCACTCACCTGCGCAAATCAATTTATTATTACAAAATCATATTGTCTCAGAAAAGCCTGTTGCTCCGGCTTGCATGAAAAATTGGCTAATCTGTTGTCGATATTGCGCATAGATAATGACGTTATTAATAGCCTATACGTTGTACGAACTTTCAATTTATTACAACCAAAAGAACACTTATCCCTACTGGTAGCTGTAACAAAAATTTGTTCGACTTGATGAATATTTATTAATTGTGTGTCATTTTAACACCTGAAATTAAAAAAAATTCGCATACAAGTTTCAAGAGAACTTGAAACTTGAGAACTCAAATTTTTTAATGTAATTTAATTTTTTTTTGATTTTTATAATTTTAGAAGCTTTATTCGTACGATTAATTTATTTATTATATAATATGAATTAAATAATTAATTCTCCTACACAGAGAAAAAAAGTAAACTGGTCATATTCTTGCAAAAGTTAAAAAATTACTATATTAAGAACTGTGATTTCAGGTGAGATATATGGGCGCTGCTCCGGTGGGCGGTCGCGTAGCGAGCGTTCGCGGTTTGCAAGAGCCCTTGCGACAGCTGCTGGAACAAATCGACGAGGCCGTGGCCGCTGAATTGGAAGTATCCAGGCGAGGTTTGTCATTTCGCACCGCGGATATCAGCGAAAAAACGAACCCCTTCCGAAGGATTGCCGTATGGAGCGCGCTCAGGTTACGTCGAAAAATGGCTGCTTCCGGCGAGGTTCATCACGCTTTTATGCCTCTGGTCGGAGAGGATTACGGAACGGGAAGCGAAGAAAAACACGCCGATTTGTACAGGTGTGCAGATTTGACTGTACATTGCTCGTTTTCAATACATAAGGAAATATTCTGTTAATTAATCACTATTTTATTATACGGGTATTATAAATAAAGATATTTAGAAAGGGATCAGCATTTTCATACACTTAATTAAAATTATTTCTTTGATAATCAGTTACATTATGCAATTTATTGTTAACCTTGTATCGAAATAATTATCTCACTTTAGAGATGAAGAAGAGCAGCCAAGAAGATTTAGTGCGAGAAATGAATAATAATAATTCGGGTAAATGTTCGCGCAATTTGCATACGTACATAGAGTTTACGGCCATTCCACAGTTTCATTATACGAGTACCAGACCATGAAATTTCGAGGAAGTGTAAATCTGCGATTTCCGATATACATAATAATAAAATCTGGAATTTGAATATGACCGTTCATGAATAATACTTATCGTACAGAATGGAAAAAGTTGTTTCCCATAATTTTAATAAATGTTATGTTAATATTCTGTTTTCATAGTTATGACGATAAAATTATTAAGAAAATAGAAAATTGTATCCTTGATCAATTTTACTAGGCATTTATATTTGATAATAATCAAAAGGTTTATTTGAATTTAATTCAATATTTATAAACACGTAAATATTTAATTCTGAATAATAATAAAAGTTTGTTTGAGCGTAATTCTAATGTGATTTATTAATTAGGACTATGAGGGGCATCGTAAAAGAAGCCGACCATTATCCTCCAATATTTGCGGTGGTGATGAGAAGGCCAGGCGCGGCAAGACTGTTGGAGTGTCACGCGTTCGCGTGTCAAAGCGAAGAGGATGCGGTGGCAGCTGCGGCCACTTTGTACCGCGCCTTGTTAGCGGATTTAGATGCGAACCGTCGAAGACCTAGGCATGCAAATGGCGTTGGATGTGTCAGTCTTGCGTCAGTAGTGTCCAGTGTCAGAGACAGGTAATCTAATACATTTCCATTTACAAATGTAATCCGCCAGCAATACGTCATAAATTGTACAGATACATACATTAATAAAGTTAAGATAAATGAAAAAATTAGCTAAAATTATAATAAAGCTATTCATGTTAAATGATTCATCTTTTTCAATTTCAGTGTAATAGAACTAACCCCTGCGAGCAAATTTTACAACGGTTGTTGTCCTTCGCCGCCGCAAACTCGCTCGGTTATAGACCACCCGGTGAGACCGCCCAGAAATAAAAAGAGCTTGACCAGCAGTGCCACTGAGGAAGACACTCCAAACCATGTGGAGAAAGCACCTCGACGGAAGAAGAAAATGTCCGAGATCCGAGCAGAAGACGTCATAGAAGCTAGAAGCAAAAAAATATCTTCAAGTGATCAGCATATTTCTCCAGTAGAAGCCAAATTGAAAAAAAATAAGATGTCTTCATCTAAACCGGAAGTAAACATGATTAATGATGATAACATTCGTCAACAAGTAATGACGAACGATGAATGCGTCATTTATGGTAGACTGGAAGACAGGAAAGAAGATGGTTCCAGTACGTCCAGCCAACAAAATTATAAACACAAAGAGGATGTCATTCAGATTCATAATCCTGGTCGAAGCTCGGACAGTCAAAGTTTAGAGAATTCATTATATGAAAGAAGCAATAGAGGGAAGAACCAAGAGGACCATTTCAGAAATGCTGATAAAATTTATAGTTTAGGCCAGGATGAAGGTACCTACGGTTCTAAAAGCAGAAGTAAAACGAAAAATCTGAATTCAGATCGAGAAGTAGGGACAGGGTATAGAAGAGCTTCGAGAAAGGCATATAGAGATGGAGAAGGTATTCATTCTAGTAATAATAAAATTAATAATTCTGCTTTGAAAAATATTGATGGTAATCAGGAGAGTGCTCAGCCGAGAACCAGAAGAAGGAGTAGAGCTGGAAGTGAACCTCCTGTTAGTAGAACCGAAGATGCATCCAGAATGACACAAGATTCAAAATTAAAGAGATCGCAAAGTGATTATGATGTTGATAAAGGAGATTTAATGACAAGGGTCGAGTTGCCTAGAAGAGGCAGTTTTCTTAATCAAGGAACGAAAAGGAGAACTATTAATATGAACGATGGCACTCCTCTTGGGTTCACTGAACTGTTCGATGAGTTCCGGAACCAGGAGGGATTGACGAGTGTCGATGATATTTTAGCTGCCATTATTGGTAAGTCTGTGGTTGGGATTGCATTAAGACAGATATTGGAGCTGAAGCTTGTAAATGGTTTTAATCATTGCACTGAAAAAAATAATTAGGTAAATTTTTATTGTCACCATACAATTTAGGACTACAAATTTTACACGTTCAATTCGAAAGTAGACCATATTCGTCGAACTTGAAAGATTGCAGTCCTGAAGTGTACATGGAGAGAAGCGATTTAAAAAAATGACTAAAATTGATAGTAAACTGGGCCCATACTTGTTCAAACTATCATTTTTATAATAATATTGGTTTTATTTTCGAAAACGTCACACAAAAATTACTATTTTACTTTAATTTTAATATTTAATACTATACATATTTATTGGTTTTAATATGTAAAATTTAAAAATTATGTTTGAGGACTATTATAAGAATATAAGTATATAAGTGGGGACTATTATAAAAATATAAGTATAACCCGCTATATATATATATACATAAAAGCTAGTAATTTGTTTTAAAATTTTTGTATTTTTTCAATTGATTTTTCTCCGTGTACAGTAATATTTATTCGAGCATTTTTCTCAGTGTACCAAGTGAAAGCCTTCTGTCTGACATTCGTGTTTAAATGTTAAATGAAGAATATATTGTTTTATAATAAACATTATCACGGAATGAAATACAATTAACTTTGTATTAAATAATACAATTTCAAGTGGAAACTTGATCGAGAAAATGGAATGTATCTTCTCAAATCGTAAGAACAAAACATTTATAAAATCATTTTAATGGGATTTCAATTATAACTTAGTGTTTTCATTTTATAAATCAGTACCATTGAAAAGAAATGGTAATTTTAATTTGAAGTTTAAAATGTTCGCATAATGAACATGACGTTGTGCTCACAGAATGACTTTCAAATTTTGACATTTTATAAATGTAAGTAATAAAAGGAATGAATTAATTACAAGGCATATCATAAAAGATGGCGTCGATCCTAAGAGTATAAATTTACATTCAACACTTATTTAAAATGATGACAACCAGTTTTTCTGTATTAATTATTCTGACCCAATTTGGCAGTGCTCAGGTAAATTTTCTTTTCAAAATTAATTATTTTCATTTATATTAATGATCTATAATATTTAATATTGTTTATTTGAAAAAAAATTCGTGCACACAGTTATAATTTATTTTCCATGACATTTTAAGAAATTGGTGACGGTCCAGAAATGAAAAGTTTATAATTTGCCTAAATCTTTTCACAAAATTTCAGATTGCAAATACAATTGGCATCCTTGTAAACAGCAATATTTAATTTATGTATGGAAACCACACATGAAATTATATACACTTTTTCTGCTTGACTATCGGTGATAATCACAGAAATCACAAGTTGCAATTGAATGATCTTCAGTGCACCCATTTTCTCTGTATATACTCTTTCGTTCTAAATGAAATAGTTCGGACTTAAGCAATTCATGCTATGATATTAAATAAAGAGTTAGACTTAAAAGTGAATAATAAAAGTAAACAAAATAATTACATAATAAACAAAATCTAGTATTTTGCTAATTAATTGTCCTTTTTTTTATGTATTTATTATTAAATTTTTTTATATAGAATTACGACACCGTTATCAGATTAAAAACGGTGCCATTAAAATGATATTAATATATCCTGTTGCGGTAGCGTTCCGTGTCACTATTTACTTCTAAAATGATCACTAAATCTTGTCTGTCTCGTAAAATAGACGGTTTTTAAATCACCACGTTATCCGCAATACAGTTATCTATACTCGAGTCGTGCATATGAAATTTGAATTATGTAAATTATTACGGTTTCCTTACTGTCGCTAGGATGATAAATTTTCGAATCTGTATGATTTTCCCGTAAAATTCAAAATTAGAAAGCCTTTTTCACATTCGTTAAAATATATTATTTTCATCTGTAAATTTATATTTAAGTGTCATTGATAACATTGTATAAAATGTTTGTGTATAGTGTGCAAACAATTATTATTGTTGCATTGTTAAGATAAATATTCTCTAATAATAAAAAAAATGACGTACAAAATTTGCTTATTTTCAAATACACATTCTTTGAATACCTTTTCTCAAATTATATCACAAATTTAATGCTATAGAATGTTTATTTTACACGACTTGTCTTGTTTAAATGTTTATTTTCTGATTTCAATATTCGGGAAAAGTAAATTAAGTTATATTATTAAATACTTTCATAATAAATACAAATAATAAAATTTCTCTTTACTACTGTTCACATCACTTTCTTTTTTTCTTCATAATTGAATAAAAAATAAACGTAATATATTTTCTGTAAGAAATTTATTCTTAGCTATACTCCGCAAGCAAAAGTCATTTAATAAGGGCCTTTTTCAGATCCAGAAGGCATGTCCTTCAACGACTTGAAGCCGCTGTATAAAGAATTCTTGCTGAAGCTCGCGTCCACTTTGACCCAGGACGAACTGTACCAAAGGTCAGCGAGCATAATGCGGAGACGCAGACGGCCGCAAAGACGGCGCTCTGCGCGACGACCGTTCCTTCTCGGTCGCGCCATCAAGAGGTCAGTGTCACGATTAAAAAGTGGTCCTACAGAATTCACATCCGTCATATTTTCCACGCGAAGATTAAACGAAAGCTTCGATAGAAGCAGCTCGTCATGCGATGTTAGAAATAACCAGCGCAATCGCGTTCTCAGCAGCAGGTTAGACAGGCGACGTCCTTCCAATCGACGAGTCAAACACATCATCGGACACACCACTTCCGAAGATAGCGACACGTGTACGTTTCATTTGTCTAATTCCTATATTTCAATTTACTCTGCTTACTTCACTTTTTGACTTTTTCAAATTTCAATATATCCCTGCAGCAGAAGAAAACAAAAAGCGAACCACATTAATCAATTTCAAAATTGATCCATCTATCACATAAAGTTTCCTGGAAACTAAAGTAAATTTCTTAAATATGTTAAGCAATTATACTTGTTTTGCAATCTTTATCTTTTGCACGTTAATGCAAGAAAAAATATTTATAAAATAAGGTAAAAAGTGATTAATTTGAGTTTAGTTTGTGTTGTCCTTTTGAAAAGTACTTTATTTGTGTTTAATTTATTTTATTTTGGAGTTAAAATGATTAATTGTTTTTTTTTTTAATTGTAGGTAGGCGATTGGCACGCAGCGCAGCGGCAAATCGAAGTTCCAGTGGGTACGTGAGTTGCAGCGAATGTAGCTACGATTCGGAGTCTTGCACCTGTGTTTCAGCGGACAAATGTTACTGTTCATTATCGAGGAGGGTTCCTGCGCCAATCGCGCCTGGGCCTACCGTTGTGTGTGCGTGTGATACGGATAGTTGTTCTGAGAGTAACAAGTGTTACTGTCCAAGAAAGCCAACCGTCAATCCAAATATCATGGAGCAGCTGCGTCAGAGGGGAATAATTCCTTGCGAGAATAGTTTAAGCAGAGCGGGTACCAACAAGAAAACCAAAGCTCCTAGGACAGACAAGCGTTGCATTTCTAATTCACGAAGTATGGAATATATAAAGGTATTATTCAAAAGGACTTTTTATACTATTTTTTCAAATAACAATATTTCTAGTTATAAGAACATATACAGACCATAATTGCGGTACCAATAAGCTTTTTTCAGCGGAGTATTTGTAATATATATTGTAAATTACAACTTTAAATGTTCACTGAGAAAAATATATTGTTAAACTGATCATCTCAGACAATAAAATATACAACTTTCTTTATAGTACGTAATGTAAGTTCACAATCTCTATCCCTTTTGACCTTTTGATGGTTGAATATATAGTCTAAAATAATTAGATTAGCAATCATTTTTCTCAGTGTTGTAAACGAAATAACGAATATTTTTTTCATATTAGGAACGACCTCGATCGGCAAGAGGCAGCTCGGACAACTTGGCCCTTGATTACAACCTTTTTAGACCAGACAAAAAGTCGCAAAACTCGTCAATTGCTGATAAAATTTTGGTGGTGAGTGCTCGCGACCCGCAAGGCCGACTGGTTTACGTTGGTGGTACAGATCGAGACAAAAGGTCCTCGAAAAATTGTCCTGACGCCAGTGACCATCACGAATTCCTTTCTATGCTGAAAAATGCTGAAATTGCAGCTGTTTTTGGCTCACGATCAAATAGACCGTGTAGACGAGCTAATAGCGGCTCCAGTTTGCGGAGCTCAGTAAGTTTGGAAGCTGGTCTTGGTTATTTACCTTGATACACTGAAAGATTATGAATTTCTGAGAAGCTGTATTGTGTTATGTAATAAGTGGCGTCAAATCGACAATTGCCAGCGAGTATAAGTGTAATAAATAAATTTTATTCATGGGTATGATAGAAGTTTGTCTAGTACGTTACAATGACGGTACGTGTGCATTAAAAACTTATAAATAAATGTCGCAGAAATATTTTACAGTAAATATTTCGCAAAGGTATGTATGCTAAAATTATAATAATATATAAAATGTCTTCATTTAAATCAACTGACTTCTCAGGAGTTCATAAAAAAATTGCTGCTCAGAATAATGATTTATTTAATGATAAGCTCAATCAATGTACCTGGGAAATCTCTGTGAAAGCGGGACAAAACGGGTGATTTTGTAAGTTATGGTTAAATTTAAAATAACTAGTTTCTGCAAAACCGATTGTTTTACAGAAATTAATCCTTCTTATTAATTATTTTCTAAATATATAAGAAATTTGTGCATAATGAAATTATTTTGTTTTAATAGGAATATATAAATGTATTATTGTATAAATAAATTTATTTATTTATATAATAACCACATTTCAGAGACGTTTAAAATAGTAAAATTATTTATACATGCATTATGAGATGTTTTTGTGCAAGTTTTAAGTAATTAACACTTAACCTTGTAACCAGATTCATATAAAATCGGTTTGTTATTAAATGCATGTAATTATTTACATTTATATAATTAATTTCCACTGAAAAATATTTTCACGTAATAGTAAAATCAATCTAAAATGATTTCAGAAAAAATGAAGAAAAAAATATCAATTAATTAAAGGTTTAATGAAACATAAAACATTTTTAAAATGTTATCAAATAATTTATCTTGACTGTTAATTGTCAAGTCAGTTTATGTGCCACTTATAACTAATTAGCTTTAATTAGTGGAATTAAAGATGATGTATAAAAATTGCTATCTGTATGTATATCATTAGAAAAAAACCGAATCGGTATTGCAGAAAGTTGTATGTTTTGTATAATATAATTAATAAGAATATGAATCATTGTAAAGTGGCATAATTATATCAACTACATACTGTGGAGTTTTTTTTAAATTATCTAATTCTACTTTTTATTTAATATTTGATACATACTCAATTTACTCGTTAGAATTTTATAAATTTTTATAAGAATTAAATCATTGTTTGGAATGCGTGCTAAATGATGATAATGAAGTAAGCGTTATCCTTTCAGTTGTCCAACATATTTAACATGTACAGTATATACAATATATATATATATATATAAAATTCCACAGTTTTATTTGAATGTACTTATGTAACTGAAATTCTTGGAATAAATGGAATTGACACCATGTTGTACAATAACAAATATAACATTTTTTATTTATTCGTGATTAAATTGTAAAAAAAGTTACAACAGTTATGCCAATAAATTTGTATATAATATCTTCGTTCTGTTTAGTTCCTCAATTGCTTTCTAATAATCGGTTCGTGTAAAATATACATTCTCTTTGTCACAATTAATGTAAGGATCTCAAATTTATACAGACGACGATTATTTTAAATTCTTTATAAGAACTACTGTAAAATTTATGCATCTAAAAAATACCGCATTGTAAGAAATATATACATACATACATGTATACATCATCCAATATTACATGGACTTTTTCATCAATCATCTATATATCTGTGAGAAATCTGTCATCTTCTTTAATTTAGGAGATTCGTAGACAAAATGCGATAAACTTATTTCGTACACCGCAAAAATGTTTTATGAAGAACTGCTATTTTGAAAGTTACTTTTACAGGTCAGAAGTGTAAAACTGAATTCATAGAAAAATTGTTAAAAGTAATGTTCTAAATGAAATAACAATTTTTCATATAATATTTTTCAGTGTACAAACTTATCTGTAAAATACTGTAAAAGTTGTTGCAGAACAAGAGTGTTTGGTAACGTTAATAAAATTATATATAAACAATAAAAAATAAAAACGAAGAAGGTACATGTACTATTCATGTATCTTTGATTTCCTCCTTTGAAACTTCGTCGTTCGCAAGGTCCAATTTGTCAAGTTTATTTTGTATATCCTCTGGAATTTGTACATCTTTTAGGTCATCTACACCGATTTCATCCTCAGTTCTGATTAAAATATTGACAATGTTTTCGCAAGCAGTGATTACTGCCTCATCTTTTTCCCATTTGTGCAGCTCACGCAAAATTACGTACGTGTTTTTCTTACGAATAATTTCGCGACACGAACGCTTCGCGCAAAGTTGATTCAAAGCTTCTAGCAGCATGAGCCTGCGAATAAATATTTGTTTAATTTAATTTTACTAGTTGCAATTGTTGCAGTCTATTAAACTTCATATCATTTTAACAGTAAAAATGAATGCATTTTATAAGTCACTAAAATTAATAATTTTTGACATTGCTTATGTTATAGATATAAATTACAACAATCATACCTGATGTCAGGGTCCATTTCCCTTTGTTTCGTTGACGGCAAATATTGTAAATCAATTGGTAATTTTTCATTATCTTCATCATCAAATTCCTCAGGTCCAGCCAGAGGTAATAACAGATATGATAATATATCAATATCTTCACTTAAGAGAAATTCGTGTTTTTCTTTCTCGAAGCAACAGTTTCTTATAGTGCTAATGATGCCACCACGTCTTATTACGCTATCAGCATATTCAGTAAAGGGAAGCAGTCTGTTAAGAGGACAAGTGTCTTCATTCATTAAGTACCTACAATGTAATAATAAAAACAAATTTATTAATAATATACTTAGTAAATTACGTTATTAATCCATTTACTTGGATATAAATCACATTAAAGAACAATAAGTTTCTGACTTTATTAATTAATATCATTATAACGTAATAAAATGACTTTGTTAATTTTAAAATTTCAAGGAATCTTATTTACAAGGAAAGTTTATCTAACTTATTTATTAGCTTGGGTCAACTGTTATCAATTTACAAATTTCATGGACACTTGAACGAATTTCCGGAATTCGAAAATTTACTCTTGAAAATATGAGCACGATACATAAGTGAATTGAGGCTCAGTTGTATCTATTATGTGTTAATTACACAACAGCTTATGAAGTGCGATTAATTTGAATTGACTAACAAGATAAGGTCTGATGTTAAATAATAAAATTATAATGTAATTAAATGGAAATAGACTTGTGTTCTGTGAGTGTAGTTGTTAACTTTACTACTTCTATTTCTATTTATTTATACAATCATTATTTATAAAATATTATTTCTTTCATTTCATTTTTGTATATAAACTGATCACTAATTTTATACAGGCTAAAAAGCGTTGTTATGTATTGCGACATTTTATTAGACCCAAATTACATCTTCACCAGAAAATGTTAAAAGTGTAAACATTGGAAAAATACTTAGAAATTTATATGATTAGTTTGTGTTTTTCCAGTGTATCGCGTTATAATTCAGGAAGGCTTATTAAGGCCAAAAAGTTACGAAACATACCAATAAATTTTAGTCTATTTAAAGTATGTCATTAATCTGTATAATAAACGCAAATAACACACATTAATTGTGTGTTTTTATACTACCAAAAAATATTAATTAAACAGACTAATAGTTGACTTTTTATATAATTTATTTATTAAATTGATAACATTTTAACTTACAATTATATCTTCTTCAGATTGATTTATTATTTTATAAAATATTTTGTCACATTTAGTAAAATAAAAATTAATTGATCTGAAGAAAACTTAATTGTTAAGTCGATACATTATCGAATTAATAAATAAGTTTTATTTTATATTATTTCTTATTTGAAATATCTTCTGTTTATTTTTTTAATTGGTCACTTCTTGGTTGTAAAAAAAACATGCAAATGGAACTTTTTGAAGCAGTTGTAAACTAATCACAGCAATAATCATTAATATTCTTATTTATATTCTATTTACCTTCTCAAATGTTTAGAATGACTTAAATTACTGAGGAACGTTCCCAAATAATCTAAATTTGCGTTATTGTTGTTGTAATTTGTGACGGTAAAAACATTGATGATGTCATCCCATTTGAAGCCATTCTTTTCAATCAGGGCTATGATTCTGTCCACGTGCGTATGCCAACGGGATATATTAGACAAAATCATGCAACAAGGGTCAGCAATTTTACAGTTTTTATCAAGAAGGCTCCTGAAAGCAAATTAAAATGTTAGATTAGTCAATTTAAGTTTAATTTCAAGATTTCATTAATTGTACTGATAGACACTTTTGCATTTACATTAAAAATATTATGAATTGATAATAATCTGGGTAGTAATATAAAACATGAGAAAGTAGTAATCGTTATCTGTGAATGTGGTATTTTCAAGTAATTTTTAATTAAATGAAAGTTTTTCAGTATGAAATCAGTTTTCAGAATCATGATAGCTTGTAATAAAAGCACGCTTTTCCTGCATGACAATTTAGCCACAAATATTTATTGGATGACATATATTTATCAACAAAGAAGTGTGCACGTAAGTAAGTCAGTGAATAAAAAAAATTTAAATTACATGGAGATAATAAGTGACATGTGAACATTATTTACAATCATAGGGATTATTCATCCTGTTTTGAACAGATAGCAGACAGGGGCGGCTTAGTGTAGGAGTAACGGGCACTATTACATTTAAATAAACCTTTATAAAAAATATTACATTGTAACATTTATTGGATCAAAACAAAATATTCAATTAAAACTCATGAATGATATTTTTAAACTTGACAGAATAAAATTACAAAATGACAATGCATTGAAACAGAATAATCACTTTGAACTTGACAATACAGTGAGACTTTTTTAATTATTCAAATTAGTAGGATGTTTGTCTAGTAGACCGAAATGATTTTAAAAAATGGAATATTTCATTAGCTTGTGTAACGAATATAAAGGTCAAGTTCAATTTTTTTTTGATTCTAATTAAACGTTTTCATTGATCCAGAAATGTTACCTGTAACATCTGTATTGTACATGAAAATCTTATTAAAATATAAAAGTTTGTTAACCTTACAATGGTGAATTGAAATCTGTAGTTTCATTATTATTTTCACTTGTATAATGTGTTACAAATGTGTTAAACAAAAGTTTTCTTGTATACTTTTAAGGTTGGACACTTATAAGTCATGTAAAATTTAATAACAAAATTTTATATGTATATAAAATTAAATTATTAATGTGGTTAAATTGTTAACAAACTTTTAATTTGAAGTGTTGTATATTTCAATATATATGTGCTATTTAATGTACATATTTCAACAAGCAATAAATTATTTAATATACTATTAGTTTTGGATTAAATATATTTTAATGTATTATTTGAATAAATAGTAAATTGACATTAAACTCAATGAATTAAAATTATTTTTGCTCATTAAAAAAATTTTTTAATTCAGTTAGAATTATATTGAAGGCAAAATAATAAGAACTACACAAAAAGCAATAAAAACTGTTTAATACAAGAAAATTGCACTATATTGATAGAAATGTCCTTTTATAAAAAACAGAATAAGTGATTGTCATGGTCATGAAAAACAAACATATATATATTTATATATTTATGTATGAAAATCCGCTCCTGAGAAGAGCCGATAATAACAATAACAAGAATTCTCATAAATTAACATGATCTTGCTTACTTGAGACAGCAGTGTATTAAATTATCGCTTTTCGTATCATTGGCCGTAGATTTGGATCCTTCCGATAAAAGCAATAAGGCGTTCGAACCAAACTCGTCAGCGCTTATATTCACGAAGCATATTGATGCATCTTTCGCGACTACTTCGCATTCGTCTTGCATCAAAACAATCAGCTGCCTTAGTATGTCCTGGTTTTTCAGTAACAAATCCCTGCCGTCACTCGACGCCGTTAAACCTTTTTATTTTATTTTTTTTGTTTTCGTTGTAAACAAAACGTTCTATCATTAATACAGATAAATTAACATGAGAGCGGATAAGTGGCCGCTTTGATTTATTATTTCCTTCTTTTTGTCTCATGAATTTGATAATAAAATATACTCACCAAGAAGATGTTCTATCGCGACGATTTTCAGGTCCAGCCTGGAGGTCGGTTTTAAAAAATTCTTTAATTCCTCGATTTCCGTCATTTTTGCGGTCTTACGCTAAAGAACGTTATCGGAGTGGTTTCAACTACCGAATGATCCTGGTAATATTTTTGAGCGTATTTGTCACCTCAAATGAGCCATGTGATTCGTGACGTCATGAGTTGTTAACGGTCGGTAAGAGAGGAATTAATGTTTTTGGTAAGAAATTTTACACTTTTTAGCGATTTCATTATACCCAAGAGCAGTTACGAGCATGTTAAAGTGCTATATTCACGGCATTAGTGTATTTTTAATTTATCACAATGTTATAGTATAACATTGGATTTGATGAGAAGAGCGCCCTGCGGAAGCAAAGGGAGAACGTACACCCAGTGATGCGATATTTGACATAATTGCAGCATGCACCAACAGCATGAATGGCAACAGCGCGATAATATGACAGCGCCTCTGTAGTTGCGTAAGCGAAATAGTTGACGAAAATACTATCCGCGTAGTAAAGAAGAACCGTCGATAACGAAATAGTGTAATGTCTTTTGTACTGTAATCATTATGATATAATAATTATTATTTAATAAAATTTATTAATAACATTTCAGACAAAAATTTGA
>JABFPN010003363.1:0-18406 GCA_022817305.1 Leptoteleia sp. ZL-2020
ATAATAAAAATGTTCATTTTTCTTATAACCTTTTTTAAACTGTATATTAACTAAGACAAGAAGAAGTCATTTGTCCCCATTTTTACATTTAGTATAATAATTTTTATCCCAACTTTTTTCTCAGTGTGAAAAATGTAAACAAACATTTTGCATTTTAAAAACTTTATATTCATCAGTCTCATTAAATTTGCTTATTATTGAAAGCTTTATATTATATTGACTTTAATCTTTTTCGTATTTATAGCTGTATGTTCAAAAAGATGTGGTTCAGGGAGATGCGTTAGACCGAACATTTGCCTTTGTGAAGGTGGAGTGGTATCGCCCTCCTGTGATTCTAAACATCATACACAATTCCCAAAAGGTTAGCAAATTTAAAAAAGCTTTAATTATTAATTAATAAATTGAGATACTTAAAAACAGTTATTGAAAATTTAAATTTTAGGATCTTTAATAGAAAACGGAACTGGCCTTCATAGGGATCATTCAAGTGCCTGTAAATTGCGATGTGTGAATGGAATATGTGATGCTGATGGCAGATGCAAGTGCAAACCTGGTTTTCAGGGAGAATATTGTAATGAACGTGAGTCTTTATACATTGTATTTATAATTCATTATCATCTGTATTGTCGGAAACATTCATTTATAATAATCCACTAATTTATTGTTTTACAAACTGGAACAATGAAGAGATGCCGAAGGTACATTATTAAAGTAAGGTGTGTCCCAAAATTTACATAGATCGTCTCAGAAAAAAAAATGTTTTTGTTTTCTTTGTTAGATCGGACACTTCTGAGACGACTCTCGTACTATTAGTACTTTTGTTCTAAATTTTAAAAGTAAAATTAAAATTGAAAGAGGTACCAGCATAATTACGAATAATTTCGTAATTTAACAGCAAATGGAAATTAATTCTTTAATTACTTATTAGCAATTTGCAGAGAACTTTGTCTAAATCAAGGAAGATGTATCGGTCCCGATCGTTGCGCATGTATTTATGGATTTACCGGAAAACGATGCGAGACAGATTATAGAACTGGGCCATGTTACACGAAAGTGAAAAAGAATTCTCTATGCACGGCAAGTTTAGAAGGAGTACTCTGTACCCGTCAGCTGTGCTGTGCTACAGTTGGCAAAGGTTGGGGCCACCCATGCGAAAGATGTCCTAGTCGACTCGACTGTGAAATTGGTCATCTGAAAACAAATCGAGGCGAATGTGTTGGTAAGATTACATTATAATTTACTAATTTTATACGAAACATGATTAATAATAGACCACAAGTTTTACATAATAAAGTATATTTATTAATTTATAATAAGTTATTATAATATAATTAGTTGCTAATTGTTAATAATAATTAATTATTAATTAATAAACTAATTTGATTTAAATTGTCCATAAACTTCATTCAATTACTAAATTTGTGTTTGCAGATATTGATGAATGCGACGCCATACCTGGTTTATGCAAAGGTGGAAAGTGTATAAATACTGAAGGTTCATTTGCTTGTGAATGTGGAGAAGGTCGTGCTCGTGATCCGGAAAGTAACAATTGTGAAGATGAAGATGAATGCCAGCAAGAAGGCATATGCGCGGATGGACAGTGTGTCAATATCGATGGAGGATTTTATTGTTTATGTAATCCAGGTTTCATTCAAAGTCAGGATCGGAAATTTTGCATTGGTAAAGTAAAATATCTAAACTTTTATCCAATCCACTCGCATACACATTTAAAGATAATATAATTGAGACTCCTTTATAATAGATAATTACATCGTAATTTAACCTTCTATATTTTCAGACGGCAGACAAGGTGCCTGTTATCTTTCAATTGGCCCAAATGGACGTTGCGAAAATCATTTGGGAGTACGGCTGAGCAAAAAAGATTGCTGCTGCGGAAAGAACATGGGTCGAGGTTGGGGTGACGAATGCTATGTGTGTCCTGTCATTGGAAGTGGTTCGTTAAACATCAAGCAAACGACAAGTTCCTGTTATAAAGACACTTAGATTACAAAATTATTTTGTTCCATTTTAGAGGATCATCGAAGATTGTGCTTCGAATCGCAAGATTTGATCATTGACGAGTGTGCTTTACGACCAGATATATGTGGCCATGGTCAGTGCATAGACACAAAGGAAGGATATGAGTGTAAGTGTCATCTGGGGTACGAAAAAAGAAGAAATGGTCGTTGCGAGGATGTAGACGAATGCAAACTGGGATTTTGCCAAGGTGGTACTTGTCGCAATGTACCCGGAAGTTTCATATGCCACTGTCCTCCAGGTTTTGTCGTTTCCGGAGATGGAAAATATTGTACAGGTACTTAAATTTAAAAAGTTAAGGGAGGATAAAATTAAACAAAGTATATAATTATATTAAAAGTCATTTTCTCTTAGATCACGATGAGTGTCAAGATACAGGGATGTGTGCAAATGGCGTTTGCACAAATATGAATGGCTCCTTCCAGTGTAAATGTAACGATGGTTACGTGCTGTCACCTTTCAGAAATACTTGCATTGGTAAGTATAAGAGTCAGTAGTTTTCATGTCTATAACTCAGATATACATATATAACTTATAAACAATATATTGACTATTTTCTATTTTTATAAATAAAAACCTATGATTTTTAGATATTGACGAATGCGCGGAAAACCCACGCATTTGCCTGAATGGTAGATGCGAAAATACTCCAGGTTCCTATCGCTGCCTATGTGAACCTGGTTTTACTCCATCCAGAGACAACACGTTTTGCGTAGACATGGATGAATGTTCAACAAGTGGCATGTGTAAAAATGGAAAGTGTGTAAATATGGAAGGTTCTTTCAAATGCGTCTGCGATTCTGGGTTTAGACTTGGAACGGACCGCAGTCACTGCGTAGGTATGCCGTAGGAGTCTATAGTATTTGTAATCCAAATATTTTTATTAAAAGAATAAGTACTTTTTGTCTGTAATTGAAATTTATTTATTTATATTTCAATCCTTGTAGTAACAATGCATTAATTAAATTAGATATTTGTTATCTTATGGATAGCATGAAACAAAATAAATTATTTGTATTTAATTTTAAGATATCGACGAATGTCAAAGTTCGCCATGTCAAGGAGGCCGGTGTACCAACGTACCTGGAAGTTTTAGGTGTGAATGCAATGCAGGGTTTTACTTAGGTCCAGATGGAAGAACTTGTTTAGGTTTGTTTTCTTTTAACTAACATCGTTAACTTTTTTTTTAACATAAGCAGTCATTATTTTGATTGTCGAGTGTAACTCCTTAATGAATATTATTTTAGATACAAAGAGAGATCTCTGTTATTCCCAATACAAGGATGGTCAATGTTCGAACCCTGCTTCAACTGCAGTAACAAAGTCCAGCTGTTGTTGCTGTACGGTAATTCTGGGAAAACCTATGGCTTGGGGCACGAACTGTCAACCTTGTCCTTTACCGGGTTCAACAGAGTTTGACTATCTATGTCCTCATGGTGCAGGAATGACTTATAATGGCGATGGTAAATTATAGTTACATACGATTCAGTAACATATAACATATATATGAATACATAACATTATTTAATGTGTTCCCAATATAGATATCAACGAATGTGCGCAAAATCCAAATATTTGTGTCAATGGAGGTTGCGATAATCTTATGGGTACTTACCGTTGTATTTGCGATCATGGTTACGAAGTTGATTCGACTGGAAAGATTTGTTCTGATATTAACGAATGTGAATTAGAAGAATCTTTATGTACTGGTGGGCAGTGCAGAAATACTCCCGGAGGATTTCAAGTAATACAAATAAAAATAATGTATAACTTTAATATATACATTTTTAATTAATTTTTATGATTTAATCGTTCTGTGTATTAAACAATTATAGTGTATTTGTCCTACTGGAACAAGTTACAACACGGAAACACAAATGTGTGAAGATGTGGACGAATGTGTGGAATCAGGGACGGATGTATGCACGAATGGTGTTTGCATCAATACTTTTGGTTCTTACGAATGCGAATGTGCTTCTGGTTTCATGTTGGATAACACGGGACATATATGCATCGGTACGTTTTTGTCAACATATCTAAATAATTCGTTTTAATTCATTGCACCGTGTAGCGTGTCCATTTCACCAACAGTCATGTATTTATTGCCCTATGTGGATACTTTCCGAATTGGTTTTACAAAAAGACAATAATAAATTAATAAAAACACATAAAGTATATTTTAGCAAAATTTCCCTTACACTTTAAAGACAATTGAGTTAAGAACCAAGTGTAACAGATTTCATTCCCATAAATTGTAAAATATTGTTTACTTACCCACAATTTTACCATAGTGCTTGCCATATTATTGTATTATATGATTTTATTTTAGATAATAGGCGGGGGTCTTGTTGGAGTAAAGTACACGAAGGTCGATGTGAAAATAGTATGACAAAGCTTGCTTTACGATCGGAGTGTTGCTGTTCTGTGGGATTAGCTTGGGGCAGTCCTTGTGAAATTTGCGACAGGTCGATTTGCGAGTGCAATAAAGGATACGCAAAATTAGATGGCAAATCGTGCGTTGACATAGACGAATGCGAACTCGACGCTGGCATTTGTAAAGGTGGAGTCTGCGTCAATACGGATGGATCTTATCGTTGCGAATGTCCACCGGGACTTATTCTAGATCCAACTCGTACGTATATTGTCATGAATATCAGACTTGCATAAATTTTATAATAATCGCCAATATTATTTTTCCTCTTGACATTTTATTCTTTCGCCATGTAAACATTCTTTATTATCGGTATAATCGATTTTAAAGAATGTTTTCTACATTATTGTTACTATTTTACTTTATACACACTTATGGCATCGCGTTAAAGTATCAATTTTGTAAACAAATTAAATCAGTACACCGCATTTTATAGATACGACGTGCATCGATGTTAGGGAAGAGAATTGTTTCATGGAATATAGACATGGGAGGTGTTCAAGTCCCATCGATGGTAGATATTCGAAGAGCAAATGTTGCTGTTCCGTTGGTCGTGCATGGGGTAACGGAAAGTGCGAATCTTGTCCCAAACCAGGCACTCGTACACACGCCGAGTTATGTCCGAAAGGCGCTGGTTTTGGCGACAGACAGGATATCAACGAGTGCGTTGAATTTCCGGGAATTTGTAAAAACGGAAGGTGCAAGAATACTTTAGGAAGTTACACTTGTAAATGTAATCAGGGTTATGCATTGAATGAAAACGGCCTTGGATGTATTGGTATGACGATTATATTTGTAACATTTGAATAATTTGTTTGAGAAGAATATTGCGACATTTTTTTTCCTTTCAGATATTGACGAATGTGGAATTCTGTTTGGAGTTTGTGGCAACGGAACTTGTATCAACACACCTGGTCATTTTGATTGCGATTGCAATCCTGGATATCGCAGCAGTGACATTATGAAAGTGTGCATGGGTCTGTTGAATTATATATAATTTCAAGAATATTGCAGTTTGTGCAGGATTCTTAAACTCTGTCATTATTATAGACATAAACGAGTGCGAAGAAACTCCAGGACTTTGTCGCGGTGGAACCTGTGTCAATGCGGAAGGAAGTTTTGATTGCATCTGCCCGCCAGGTCACGAACTTGCATCGGATAAGGAATCTTGCAAAGATATAGACGAGTGTTCCAGAACCAGTGGTATTTGTTCGAATGGCGCTTGCGAAAATATGATGGGAACTTATCAATGTATCTGCGACGATGGATTTCGTCAAACTTTCTCAAAAACACACTGCGAGGATATCAACGAATGTTTAGAAAACAACGGTGGTTGCGAAGATTCTTGTATTAATACACCAGGAAGCTTTTATTGCACTTGCAGGTATACATTCGATTCAAGTTTGAATCGATATCGATTGAATTTCTAATGATGATGAATAGTATAGAATTTTGTGAAATGAAATTTAAATTCCATCTTTCAGACCCGGTTATGGTTTGAATCCTGACGGACGGTCTTGTTCTGACGTGGACGAATGCACAGAAAATCCACGGATATGTAATGGAGGGGAGTGTACCAACATAAGAGGTGGATATGCTTGCACATGTAGGGAAGGCTTATTGGTTAGCAAGGAAGGTGGAACCTGTGTAGGTAAGATACACCTAACAAAATAATTATATACACTGAAACCGATATTAGTATTATTAAACAAATGATGATATTTAAGATATCGACGAGTGTATCACTCGACCGAGAGTTTGCGGATTCGGAGAATGTCGAAACACGATTGGCTCGTTCGAATGTCGCTGCGAAGAAGGCTATTCCGTGAAACCAGAATTGGGACCCGGTTGTACCGACGATGATGAGTGCATGCTTAATGCATATTCCTGCAGTGAATTTGCTGAATGCAGAAATACTCCTGGATCTTACGAATGCTCTTGCCACGAAGGTTTTGTAGGGAATGGTATCGAATGTAGGGATATCAATGAGTGCCTCACAAACAACGGTGGATGTGATTCCAATGCTCAGTGCATTAACACTGAAGGATCTTTCCGGGTAAGTCAATGATTAAACAAACAAAGAAAAATTAGTTTTTTGCTTTTATCATTTAATGTACTAGCCTTTTTGTTATCCAACTGCGTTGACAGAATAGATTGTTATTTTATAACTTTGAAGTTATGAATATTATTTTATAAAAAATCTTACTTTTATGGAAATTAACAGTGTGTCTGTGATGCTGGATTCAGAGGTGATGGTTACTCATGCAAAGATATCGATGAATGTGCGGAGGATCCGAGCCTCTGCGAAAACGGTCATTGTCTCAATTATCCTGGATCATTTCGTTGCGAATGCGAAATGGGTTTTGTACACCCGGACGAAAACAATGAACAGGCATGCGTGGACATCGATGAATGCGAGATGTTTAGTAACCTGTGCGTGTTCGGTAGATGCGAAAATGTGTTCGGTATGTTTCGATGTGAGTGCAACGAGGGATATAAACTCGACGCTTCCGGTGGTAACTGTACGGACATTAACGAATGTGAAAATCCGCAATCTTGCCAGTACGGCACATGTATCAATACAAGAGGGAAGTACATCTGTGAATGCCCACCTGATTATGAGTTGGTCGAGGCAGGAAACGCTTGTATTGGTAAGTTTAAACGAAAAAAAAGGAAAAAAATAACTTGATAAAGTTATCTGTTTAATTTTCTAGGATGTTATGTCAAATTTGATTAACAAATACTATTGATGTTATTAAGAGCATGCATGATCCGAAGCATCGCGTTAATATTTCTTATATTTGCACAGACAGGAGGGAATCATTGTGCTTTGCTGGGGATTATTATCCAGATGGTGGACCTCGTTGCTTATACGACGTTCTTTCTTCGGTTACGAAAGCAACTTGCTGCTGTAGTGTAGGCAATGCTTGGGGACCACGTTGCGAGGAATGTCCGCAGCAAGGTACCAAGGAGTTCGAGGAACTCTGTCCAGGTGGTTCGGGTTACGCTCCTAATCAAGAAACTGTTATACTGGAAGACATTAATGAATGCGATGAACTGTATGAGACCGTTTGTCTGAATGGCCATTGTACCAACACTTTCGGAAGTTTCATGTGCTCTTGCAACGAAGGCTTTACTTTAGATGATAGTAAAATCAGCTGTGTTGGTAAGTTACCATCATTAATTATTTAACTAATTATTTATGAATTTTTTAATAGTTATAATCTCTTCCTTTAGATATAAATGAATGCGCTTTACATCCAAACATCTGTGGAGTTGGCTTGTGCGTTAATGACAAAGGAAAGTACCATTGCGAATGCCCAGAAGGGTACATGACAATGCCAGGTGGAAGTAAGTAATACTTTTTTCGCACCAAATTAACGAAACAAAAACAATGTTATTCTTCATTTAAATTCAATAATTAATTTTAAATTAAGCCGATAGACAATTATTCGAACAAAAATAAATTCTAAATTACTTGACAGAGGAATGCGTGGACATGAGGAAGGAAACTTGTTACACAAGTTACCAGAGGGGCAATTGTTTCGATCCAATGATGCATCCTCAAACAAAAATGCTCTGCTGCTGTTCAATGGGAGCAGCTTGGGGAAATCCATGCGAAAAGTGTCCCTCGGAGAGAAGTCGTACGTATTCTAGTACATTAACGACAATTCATTTGGAATTTCATCTTACTCTTGACGAAAATTACAGGCGAACATGAAATTCTTTGTGGTATGGTTCCTGGACAGATTATGAATCCCATTACTAACCACTCGGAGGAGATTGACGAGTGTTCCTTAATGCCAACTATGTGTACTCATGGCCGTTGCATAAATACTCCCGGAAGTTTTGAATGTCGATGCGAAATGGGATACATCTATGACGAAGACTCGCACCAATGTATCGACCAAAATGAATGTCAACAAATACCTAGCCCTTGCTCCGGAAACGCTCAGTGTATAAATAGACAAGGGTACTTTGAATGTGTCTGTCCTCCAGGGTACATTCTTAGTCCAAATAAACGAGATTGCATAGATATCGATGAGTGTTACGAAAGAACGGGACTTTGCGCAAATGGTGTGTGCAATAATTTCCAAGGTAGTTTCCAATGTGTCTGTCATCCTGGCTTTGCTTTAACCAGGAACAGAGATGCTTGTGTTGACATTGATGAATGCCAAAGGCACTCGAATGTTTGCAACAATGGCACTTGCGTTAACACCCTTGGATCGTACAAATGCGAATGTTACGATGGGTTTAAACTTAGTCTAAGCAATGACTGTATTGGTAAGATAGTGGTTAATAAATATGGTTATAATTGTTCAATTATTTGGGATAATTTTGTACGCTGATTTTTAGATGTCGACGAGTGTAGAGTGATGCCATTCTTGTGTCGCAACGGCCGGTGCCGAAATACAATTGGTTCGTTCTATTGCGAGTGCGCAGATGGTTATATGTTGGCGCCGGATGAAGAGCATTGTCGAGATATTGACGAGTGTCGCGAGGTAATTTAGCCTTTTACGATTACTGATGATTTTATGAATGGAATTAAGAATAATGAAATGTAAATGTATGTCATATTTTTAATTTTAAATACTATTTGAATACTTTTTAAAGTTATTAATCAGTTCGTTTTGTTAGTGAGTTACCTAATTACCTTGATTCCTTGTGAGTTACCTAAGACCTAACAACTCGTAAAAAGAGAAATTTAAAATGTTTTTTTGAGTAATTGATTATTCAAATAAAAACGTATTTGCTTCAGATAGCAGGCCTATGTCCTTCGCCAGGAAAATGTCAAAATCTTATGGGGTCTTATATGTGCTCCTGTCCACCGGGGTATGAACTGGATAAAACAAAGAAACAATGCGTTGGTAAGTCTTAATTATTTTTAAGTAATTAAAAAAGTTAATGATAAACAGATTAGTAATTTAACATTTATTATGATTAAAACAATGTAGAAGTAACTCCTAAGAATTATTAAATATATCATTTGTTATTTTAGATATTGACGAATGCGTGGAAGGTCGCGACATATGTGAAAATGGCCACTGCATTAACACAGACGGTGGAGTCATATGCGAATGTCCAGTTGGTTACAAATTAAGCGATAAGCCAAATGTACTAAAATGCGTTGATGTCAGAGAAGACAGTTGTTACGATGAATATAGGTATGGCAGGTGCAGTGCGGCAAGAATAGGTACCCTGACGAAGAAACATTGTTGTTGTACAATGGGTAAAGCTTGGGGTAAACATTGTGAAAGATGCCCGTTCGAAGGGAGTGGTAAATATCATATAATTATGTTCCAATTACGTTGTAATTATAAAAATATCTAATTAAAACTAATTAATTAGAGATTTTTGGTGTCAGTTTAGAATCTTCTAACAAATTTATCATTCTTTTAAATAAGACTATTATCGACATATCTTATTTTGTTTTAGAGGAATTCAAAAAGTTATGTCCAGAGGGTCCAGGCCGCGACGATACTGGTATAGACCTAAACGAATGTTTGTTTATGACTAACGTCTGCGCCGGTGGCGATTGCATTAACACAGATGGTTCGTTCCGTTGCGAGTGTCCATCGGGTTATGTATTAGACAGTACTGGAACCAGTTGTATTGATCAAAATGAGTGCATCATGAACCCGAATATCTGCGGCAATGGCACGTGTACCAATCTCAAAGGTGGTTTTGAATGTTTCTGCAACGATGGTTTTGCCCCTGGAATCAATCAAGTTTGCGAGGATGTAAACGAGTGTTTGGAGATGGGCAACCAGTGCGCATTCCGATGTCACAATATTCCTGGCTCTTTCAAATGTTTATGTCCGTATGGATACGTTTTAGCACCCGATGGACGACATTGCATAGGTACATTTCTTGTTATTGAATTTTTATGTTTATTATTATCGTTTGATTTGTTCAGATGGATGGTAAATTCATTTCATTGCGATTTTTTTGTTTGCAGATGTAGATGAATGTGCTTATCCATCAAATAATTGCAAGTTCCAATGTAAGAACTTGATTGGTTCTTTTATGTGTATTTGCCCACCTGGTTATCAACAGATAGGAACTGGAGATGATTGTAAAGACATTGACGAATGTTCATTGAACTCTGGTCTTTGTCAGCATGGTAGATGCATTAATTTGGAAGGAAGTTATCAGTGCAGGTGTTACGATGGATTTGAAACGAGCGAGGATGGAAAATCCTGCATTGGTAATTATATTTACATTTGAATGGCAATGGTTATGATGGCAATAAATTGTTTTAAAGTTTGTGTATAAACCTCCGTTAATATCCATATTCATATGCTAATTAACGACCGCAGTTTTTTGGACAACAGACTAATTAAATAATACAAATCAATTTTTGATCGACGTTTTGACATTTATTGTGGTGTCATTTTCAAGATCAATACAAGGTCAATACATATTGTCTTTATATAACATTGACAATACATTAGACTAATATGCTTAATTACGGCCAGAGTTATAATTAGAAACGTTGATTAAAAATTGATTTGTTTGATTTAATTAGCGTGTTGTTAAAAAAACTGCGGTCGTTAATTAGCGTATGAATAGATTGTTTTACTTACCTTCAGGTTAACATTGTTTATTTCTTCGTTAAATTTTAGTTATTTTTAATGTCAAATAATAATGTTTTGCCAATGTTTTCTTTAGAATATTATGGTTATATTTGATTATTTTCTTAATTTCCAAAGATCGCCGACTTGGCTATTGCTTTTTACAAACTATAAGCGGACGTTGCACGGCTAAGACATCGGAATTGCGTACCGTAACTAAAGCTGATTGTTGTTGTACGATGGGAACCGCTTGGGGACTAAGATGTGAGATTTGTCCAGCAAAAGACTCGGAACCGTATAAAGAGCTTTGTCTAGACAGAGGTTTCTCAGTTAACGGCCAAGGTATATATATATATATATATAAATAATAAATGGAATTTATTTTATATAAATTTAAATCTTAACATATTTAATAGTAATCTTAGTAATAAAATAAAAATATAAATAAATATAAACTTTAATTTATTATAATGATTTATATTAAGAATGTAAAGGGGATACCACTAGAATTAGGATAAATTTAAGTTTAAATTTTCTACCACAGTCTAATAAATTGTTGTTTATTCTTTATTTCTATACAGATATTGATGAATGCAAGACTATTCCAGATCTATGTAAAAATGGAATTTGTGTAAATACTCTGGGATCTTATCGGTGTATATGCAATAAAGGGTATAAAGTTGATAAGTCTGGAATTCTGTGTGTTGGTAAGTATAAAAAGTATTACTTTTAAATTGTATATGACAAATATTTAAAATTGGATCTATTTTCATAGATATAAATGAATGTGAGTCCGATTCCAAATCTTGTGAATATAATTGTCAAAATACGGAAGGAAGCTTCATGTGTTCTTGCCCTATTGGCTACGTTTTAAATCCAGATGGTCTCACTTGTCGAGATTTAGATGAATGCACAACTGGAAATCATTTGTGCCAACACAATTGCATTAATACTTTGGGAAGTTACACTTGCGAGTGTCGGGAAGGCTACAGTCAACACGGGGATGCTTGCCATGGTACAATTTATTTTGTTGTATCAATATGCAGCAATGAATTATAACAAATTGCTAAAATTTGGCATTGTATTATTGTATTTAATTATATCATTAATTAAAAAAAATGTTTCTTCCTTTAGATATTAATGAATGCGACCTGGACGGTTGTTGTCCTAAACCTGGAATCTGTATTAACACACTTGGAAGTTTTAAATGCATTTGTCCTAGAGGTTTTAAACTTGACGAATCTGGCAAATTTTGCATCGACCAAAACGAATGTGCCGATGACTCTTCTTGTGAACATGGATGTCAGGTAAATGAATTTTTTAATCTAGATAAATTTAATAAACATTTAGTATTTGATCATTTAATATTCGAAACTACATTTTTATTCTTTTTCAGAATTTAATGGGAAGTTATCGTTGCGGTTGTCCGGATGGTTACATCCAGCATTTGTACTACAATCAATGCATCGACGATAACGAGTGCAATAATTCGCCTTGCGGCGACACTCCCTGCATCAATACTCTGGGCAGTTATAAATGCGGCTGTCCGGATGGTTACAGATTCGACGAAAATTTACAGATTTGCGTACAAGTACGTGTTCATTTGAAGTATAGCTAGAACGATGCTTCAGAAAATTTCTTTTTCTATTGTGTCTTATTTTATCATTTATCGAAACGATACCATTTTACTTGCAGATCAGCTCCGCGTGTTTAGGAAGTCCTTGCGCATTTGGATGTACGCCAACTGGACCTGGTGGATTCATATGCGGATGCCCATCCGGTTACCGACGCATTGGACAGGTTAGTCATAATTTATCTATAGTAAATTCTAATTATTGGCGTCGTTGCAAATATATTAACATGTTTCTAGGGCCACTGCCTGTCGACTATAACTCCTGTTGTCCAAGAAAATTATGGAGAAGAAATTGGTAACGTTCCAACTTACTCGATCGATCGTGATGGTTACCATTCGAATTTGCCAACTGACGACAAGATCATCGCCACTGAGGGGTGCTTCTCGTGCAAGGTGGTATAACGTATTTAATTAAAAATGAGTATTTTATTTTGAATACATTTTTTTCGATTGTAACTACCTATGTGAAAAAATTCGTCTGTATATTAATTGGAAATAGTCTGGATTGTATCTAGAAGTGATCTGGAGAACTTCTGGAAATAAATGCTGGACCGGGAATGTTTTCCAGAATATATCCAGAGAAATTCTAGCTTCAAAATTACTTTGAAAATATGACGGAAATTTAGTTAATATCACGATTAGTAATCAAATATCTGAGATAAGTAATTAATAATTTATAATTACAATTTCTTCTAATTAAAGTTATTCAAATAAATATTCAATGTTGTAATTAATTCTTAATTATTTTAAGATTAATTATATATTTTTAATTGAATATAAATTGTTTTCAGGTGAGCGGTGGAGATGATAAAGAGGATGATGACGAACAGCCAATTTCAAAACCAGTCAAATTTAGTCGACGAAAGCAACAAAGAGGAAAACGATCGGCCAATGTCACCGACACTGCTCATCTAGATAATCATAATTACTATAATTTGACGATAAATACACTTCAAACGTCACATAAAAGACGAATAATTAGGTTGCAGCCTTGTATAAAGGTGAGAAAAAATTGCAGTTTTACAATTAACATAAAACAAAGGATAAACAAGTGATGAAAAATTCAAACTAATTTAATTTAATATTTTTCGCAGAGTATTGGTTCGGAGTATGTGATTGTTAAAGGTAATGAGAATGGTATTTTCGATGTAGCCAAGAAGCAGAACATTTGGGAGTTGTTTTTCCAAAAACGTGTCAACACGCCCAGATCGTTCGACCTTGAAATCGTCGAATCATCAAAAAGTGGCAAAATCCATACTGATGCGAACAAATCTCTAAATATTCACGTACACATCGACGTAACAAAATAAATAATTTGTTTACGGTAACTTTGGGCATTGCAAAGTGCAAGAATTTTCGTGTGCTGATAAATTAAGAAGGCGCAATTACGAGTAGCAGTAGTATTATATTATCAACGTTATTTTTGTATACGTTTAAGAATTGTAAAGACTTTGTAATTTATGGAACGATTCGCGATTTTGTGACATAGTACAAGTTCTCTTTAGTAAAAATGGCACATAGAGAAACATGAATCTAAATAAACAATTTTGACCATTTATAATATGAGATTAATATGTGGAACATATGTGAGTTTAAGAAGAGTAGAACAGATAACATGCCTTATTAATTTAAAATAAAACGATAAATTTATTGAAGAATCTTGATATTTGATACGAGAAACAAAAGAAGATTTATTTCTTTACAAAAATAATTCATTTGTAATGTTGGTAATGATAAGCTCATGCTTATTTCTTATCTTCGGTATTTATTTTTACTATTCTTACAATATTAATCTGAGAAAAAGGAAAAAGTATATTTATCATCATTTCTTATCATATTTTAATGATGATACATTAGCTTTTAAGATTGATCGAGGGTTTAAAGTGTTAATTTTCTTTTCATGAATGATTTTAAGTACTTTCAATTCATTCGTTTCGTATGTTTCATTTTTATTATGTAGCTTCAACACTGCCACTATGACGTATAGCAAAGAGAATAATTTAATATGTCGTCATAAATGACTATTTATAAGTTCGAAATAGATAGCATTTGTAAAATTCTTTCAATCAATAAAACTTGATTTTGATTGTAAAAATCTCGTTTTTATATCATTTTGATTGTTGCAAACGAATTTATTTAACTTTACTGATTTTCAAGTCGTTTTATTGACTTAAACTATTCTAAATACTTTTAACTACACATTTTAGTTGAAATTCTCCCATAAATAGGTATTTGGTTTAGAAGAAAACTAGGTGTAAAAAAGATCAGGTTTTTTATTTAACGATCTCTGTTTTATCTCTACAAGTGGAATCGGTCCAAAATATCAGATACTGACAACAAACAATTTCGTCATTATTTAAACCGTCCACTTTGGAACTTTATTAAACAATGCTGTTCGGTACTCTGGTTGATACACTCATCGCTTTTGATATTCAATGGCCATATGTATTTACAAAATATTCATACCAATTAACGTGTTGCAATATTAAAATCAATAACTTTTTCTTCGTCCATGTTATTTATTTATTTTCTTTAAGATTATTTATTATTTCTGCTTGTAAAAAACTGAAATTTCAGTAAGAAATGAAATATGAAAATATATGATCCGAAAAAGAACTCGGCTTATGTTTCGTGGTTTCTTCACTGAGAAAAAGTTGCGTTAAATGTTATACTATATCAAAATGTTTGAATAAATTTGTTTATATGTCATATTTATTATATATTATAAAAGAGATTATAAGATAAATAATCATTTCTATGGATTATACAAACTTATACCATTCTCATAATCTCTTTTGAATTCTATGTTAAATATGACAAGAAAATATTGTCCTCACTTTCTGATATAGTTTTTAACGTAACTTTTTTTCTTAGCGTTGATGATCATCTATTTATACGTCTGTTATAAAGCTTACAAATGTTCGATTTTGCAAAAATTTTCCTCAATTGTCCATCATTGTTTGCAAGCTGCGAGGAACCTATTTTTACATATGAACTTTCGTAGGCTTATAAAACTAGATTTAGCAACGAGAAATTGCTAAAGTCACTTGCTCGTAACGTTTTATTCATATTTTATTCCTTTACAAAAAATTTGATATTACAATCAACACGTTGGAAGTTTGTTCTCCTTTTAATATAAATATCATTGTACTTATAAAACAAACGCTCAGTTATATATATATATATATATATATTTATATAAATAAGACTAACGGTGGTTTTGGGGACTCGCTCTATTTAGGTGCCTAGTATTTGTCTTAAATATCTTTAAATTTACATATTTTTATATTTTAGAGGGAAAAATTTTTTTAGTTAAGCTAATTAAACTAATCATTCTCTATTCAGGATCGAAAATTAAGTACGCGTTCTCAAAACTGCCAGTATGTGATTTATTTTAATAGCGATTTGCCCCCAAAACCACCGTTGGGTAAAGATATATGTATATAATTTCGTACGTATATACAATCTACTTATGTTTTCACACGATTCGTGATATATAATTGCAAATAATACACTTATGCACTCGAATCGAAAGGCTTAGTTTCTCTTATACTGCGAATAAAAAACTCGGAAAATTGTAATTATTCTCGCTTGGCCAATCAACGCCATCGAAATGACTAGTTCGCTGTGATTGGACAAGGAAAATTGTTTAAGACTAAAATGTGTTAAGGGATAAGGCCACTTTAGACTACAAGAAAATGGGGCATTATTCGGATTTTTTCAAACAAATTGAAAACATGAAGATCTGGAACAAAAATGTAAAAATTTCTTGAATCTATTACCATTATTTTAAAAAGATCTTATGCGTGATAAAAAAATTATTTCTATTAAAGAAAAAAAATTGCCATCGATTGATTGAATGAAAATGACAGACATCTATTTGTTCGGTTTGAGAAAAATGCATTTAAAGTTTTAAATCTTGGCGCCATAGATCTCATCCCCGTGCTGCCCTCTACTGGATTTGTGAATCATTTAAACCTCTTTAAGTTGGTTAACTTGGCGCACTGAGCATCAGTCGCGACGCAAAAATCGTGGTAGTTTTGTTACATTTTGATACCCAAAACCTGCATAATTTTTAATTTGAAGCAATATCCAAAACGACTTTTTCAACTGAAAGATCATTTTGAAGCCATCGACCAAACAATGGAATTAAAGTGATACAGTAAGTCAGCAAAATAGTATAATAATCTATGGTTAATTATGGGTAGTCGTTTCGCTCGTCAGTTTTGGCGCGTAAAACATTTGCTTTCGATTAAAACACAATTTTTTTTTCTTATTCTTTAAACCCTAAAATATAACCTATACAAAAAAGTAAGTAAATCAATCCATTCTTTTAAGATTCTAGAGTGGTCTTGCCCCTCAAGGTCTTGAGTTTCATTAAATGCTATATTTCTTTCTTTCGAAAAACTTGTTTCGCTACAAACGTTTTTTTTTCTTTATTTATTAATTGTTATAAAATATTATCGGTATTTTGTGCTGACTTATGGATAGTGTAATTCGCATAGCCGATTACATCGTCCTGGAATTTGAGCATGCAATTTTTATTATTCATTTTGGTCTACGCAATAATTTATAAATTTCAAATTACATATTGACGAATCGTCGAACGTGAAAATAGCCTTGTTACAGGGCAGTGACAGCGGTACTAATTATTTTTCTTCATTATTAATTGATTGCTATGTTTTGTTTGTCTTTTTTTTTTATTCATAATAACAGTATCAATATATTGCTTGATGGAATCACGCGATACATTTAAAAAATACGTATTTACAACGCGTTGCGCAGTTTGAAAAGTGAACGGGTCAAGGCATTTTATTCGCGAATAAAATTGATAATGGCGCCAATCAACAAACTATCGTAATATCGATAGTGTGAAAAAAATATAAAGTGGAATGAAGTTGAACGCAACCGTCTATAAGTCATATTCTCGGTTGCGTTCAATTTCATGCTACCTCTCATCTTTTTTTCGTGCTATCTTTGGTTTAGGGCCCCTGTGATCTCGATTTTAAGACGCGGATGCAATTCTTATCTATGTTTTCTTTAAAATTATATCACGAATATGTATTAAAAATAATTGAACTATGTTGTATGTATAAAATACTTGGTTTTATCAATCGCTTTTGTTTTATGGGCCATTCATTAGTCATTTTATTCGCGAATATTCCGATTAGAGTGTCAAGGCCATTTTTTGTTGTAAATGAATTTTTTTTGTAATTGCATATTTTTATAACCTAAAATTGAACATTTTTATATACAAATTTTTAAATATTTCATTCTAATACAGAATTTGAATACATTACGATTGAATATATTAAATTATAACATATAAAATAATGAATTAACTATTAAGTAATGAAATCTATTTTTTACTGTTAATAATAAAAAAAAAGTCATAAATTCTAGTAAATAAAATTCCCTAAGTAAAAATATCTACTGTTCAAAACTACTGCAATATAAAAAAAATAATACCGTTTTCACTTTACAACTTGCTTATGGCGTATTCGGAAATGATTTCCAGAAAATATTATTGATGTTTCATTTCTCTCTTTCAAGTTATCATTGGATGAAAAAGAAAAGAGACAAATTCTCACAAAATATTATAATTGGTGTTTTTCATCACTCGGTTCTGTCGGTTCTGTCGGTTCCGAACCACTTCCGAACTTTTGTAGAACCTAGCGGAATCTGTTAGAACCTGAGGAGAAATTGCAAATGGCGATACACGTTATTTTT
>JABFPN010003364.1:0-18404 GCA_022817305.1 Leptoteleia sp. ZL-2020
CCCGATAAAAGCTGCGATTTTTAATTGCCCGTCTTGTGCGAATTACGTCAAAAGTTACGACGTGCAATTTACCGCTCGTCTTCGCGACAAAGAAGCCCCCCCCCCCCCCCCCCCCCCCCCCCCCCGCGCCAAACTGTATTTGTGCGAATGCGTTCGGAATAACTAAAGTAACGATAATTAATTCTGTGATCTTCCAACAAATTACTTTGACGCAACAAGAGTATTCCCCCAATTTGCATGACAATACTCGCGGGTTTATATTTGACTTTGAACGGAAATTGAAATTCCCGGCTTCCGTTCCGATCATAATTGACAGAATAATTAGCTAAAGTTAAAAATTGGTCCCGGTTTAAGGAAATTTAGGGGAAATTAGGAGACTCGGTGTTCGAATCCTGATGATTACCGTGACTAAATGTTTTTTTTTTATCTTATACTCTTAATCTTAATCATTGGACCTAATACGAATCCAATTCTGTTATCATTAATTAGAAAAATTTAATTAAGGACAAATTCAGCGCTAAAATTACATTAGCTTAATTAATTAGCTGATGCCTAATTAGCGTTTGATTCCTTGTCCGGCGGAAATGATGTATCGGAACCAAGAAAATAGATAACATCATCCATAAACTATCAAACAATATAATACACTATAATAACAATGCATATTTCGCAATTGTGAACCTTCACATTAAACACTCACAGTCACAAATTAATAATAAATTAGTATTTAGATTCCCGTAAAAAGTTCAAAGAAACGAATTAAAACAATAATAATATAATACGGCCGAAACAAAACAGAAGTAATAAATTGTGAAAATTAAATGAAGACGGTAGCCCACCGAGCGATAAAGAAGTCCGCCACAAAGGACAATAATGTATAGTAATTTTTAAAACCGTACCAACAACAATACGTAAGAATGAAGAGAAAAACCATATAATAGAATATAAAGGTGGTAATATATGTTGTAACCATATATCCCGGGAATTTACTAAGAGTACGTAAAAGTGAAAAAAAAAGAAAAAACATTGCGAGAAAGGAAGGTACCAAAAGGTTTGTTATCCGATGGACTCAATCGTTGTACCTTAGATGTGTATTCCTTTGTATTCGCAGCCGCTACAAGTGGGTTGCAAAGTCGCGAACAAATTTGCATTCTATTGCATACGAATGTATGCGGGAAGGGGGGGGGGAGAGGGCGGGGAGGGAACAGAAGAGGATGGAAGATGAAAGGCAGAGACAAAAGGGGCGCGCGGGCTGATCTTGGTAAAAGCTGCATGCTAAAAGAGTAAAAACGGAATACGGAACATAAAGGATAACAAAAAGATAAAAGGCAGACCTAGTGATATGCCGCGACGAAATCTCGGGCAAACAAGCGAAGGATGAATACGTTATTACAGAGGTGATGTAAGACAAGATGGGGAGAGATAAATAGTTATGTATTATGGTAATCAATGCTTCCCCGCGCAAGATTGAAGAGACTGGCAACTTTGTTAATTAATTTATCCGACGGTGTTACGACAACGTCATCCCTTTGCAAAAGTTTACAATAAAGTTAAGGGTGGGGAAAAATATTGCGAAAAATTTTCATACACCTCTCGCGGCCGGGGTACACGCCGAAAAATAAATAGTTAATTTTACCATAAAAAATTGGATTCCAAACCCAGAAGACAATTTGTGAACGTACTTGTGATAAAATATGAAATAAATGCTAAAATAAAGTACTTTTTCCTATAAATTTATTGGAATTTTTACAGATTTCTTGGAATAAATGCTTTATTATAGTATTTCTTTCATAATTTATGTTCATAAATTGTCTTCTGGGGTTGGAATCCAATTTTTTATGGGAATACTAACTCTTATTTTTCTGCGTGTACCATATAAAATTCTAACACTCGGATGGAGAATTAAAATAAAATTGTAACAAACGCGTTAATAATGAAGGGACGTTTATGTTTTATTTATTTCTATAAACGGAAGTGAACTTGACGCAACACAAAAAATTGTACCCTTAAGTTAACGAGTAAAATGATCTGCCGTTTATTTGATGAAGAAGAGCGAATTGAATTGATTAATGAAGTAACGGTAGCGCGATTGAAGTAATTATTTGCAGCATACCCAGACTGGTAATATTTCAAGAGTGGTACGGCCAGATCAAAAGAGGAGCAGCCCGGAACTGAATGTCGCCGGAAAGGAAAGCGAAGACGCGAAATGAATAACGAGAATTAAGATAAAAAGAAATGATGGTAGACGGCCCGCTTGTTAAGTATTCTTTCAGACCGTTGTTGGGGAGGGGGGGGGGCGAAATTCACTTTTCGAATGAAGATGAAAGCGCGAGCCCCGCACGCTAGAAGCGAACGCACACATCCACGAAACAAAGTCGCGTTAAGGAAAGGTTTGACTCGTCCTAGAACCAGCAACGAGACCCGTCGCGTGAGCTTTTGTCGCGGGGAAAAAGCGACACCGGGTATTTTCCAAAGCCAACCTTCCCTATATCATTATTATTCATTCATTTTGCAACTTTTATTCTTCGACAACAAAGAACAGTTTCACGGGACGTAATTTCTCATTGGATAATTGCGTAATTAAATAAATAATGATGTGTGAAAGTAGAATTCGTACATGCCGGCAAAAAAAATTATAGTCGTCGAGCAACTATCATTCTAAAACATTCAGATATTCAAAATTAATTTTCGATATAAGATAAAAAAATTAAAGTAAAAATTCTATTTAAAAAGAAAGTAAAATGTAGGGAGAAAAATTTCTAATTTCAGACAAATGACAGAAGTGACAATGGATAGAAATTATGTGACTCTAGATTCTTTTCATCTTTACTTTTGTCACTGGATTTCTCATTGGACAATTTTTATCTCGCGTTTCTTAGACGTAAAAGTCGCTATTTTCTCGCATTAGTTGCAGAAATCTTTGTATACAACACGGGACGAATGTAATTCTTAACTATTTATACTCATTGAAAATTGCCAACATTCGTTCGAAGTTTCACAAGTACTATTGTAGTATATATACACTGAGAAAAATGAAATAGTATATTTATCAATAAATTCTGGGGTATTGAACCTATATGTACTCTGTAGGTGTAACTGTAATAATTTATGGAAAAACTAAGTATATGTATGCATACAGTTCTATAAACATAGAATACTATACAATGTGTATAGAAAAAATTCCCAAAAATTATAAGTGATACACATACAAAGAACGTATAGGTTCAGTATTCCAGGATTTATTGCTAAATATGCTATTTATTTTTCTCAGTGTAGGGAATATTAAAAGATATTAGCCTCTGAAGGATACACACAAATACCTCTGTTGCTGGGCATTGAAATATTTTCTTGGTATTTCTAAAATTTTTTTCCGTTTACAAGAATAATTTGTGTAATGGAAGAAGTTTCAAAAATACGGCCATACGCTGTTGGGAAACAAAAAAAAATTAAACCCTCGGCAAGGCGGATGAAAATGCGAATGCAGGGCGAAAAAGTGGATGCAAACTGTTCAAAAAATAATACATCAATGCATTATACTGCTTTCCCTTTAATTGATTGTAACGATAAAAATAAACGAATATCCGATTGAAAACAAAACAAACGATAATAGCATGAGACAATTGCTTAAATTTTCTTTTAAAAAAATTCTAAATTATTCTATATAAAATCTCCTTGAGAAAATATTTATACTATACTTTTATTATATTAAAAAAGGAACATAACTGTTAGTAAGTTTCTAAATTCAATCAGTTATTGTTAATTCTAAATCAAACAGGCAATTTAAAAAAAAAATTTTTTGAGTACATTTAATTTCTGTTTGGAAACGCTATATAAAATATCATTTATAATTTACATAAAGGTATAAAGATATAACGTTTCTATTACAGTTGTTAACTTCATAATTGTCTTCGGTGGAAATGGGCGAAACAACTTCAGTTCAAGTTGTACTAGGATTAAATTCATGCAAGAATTGATACACCCTTCGGCAATTCAAAGAAAGTTTCGCGGAATTTTCAAAGCACCCTATCCAATTGTTGCGAGAGTTTCGCGCGACTTTCAAAATTAACAAATCCAAAATTTTCGACCGCGCTATTAATCATGATCTGTTAATTCCAAAACTAATCCAGAGAACAAACAACTTTCAAACTCAATTTCTGCCGAAAATTGACAGCCATGCGTATACCACCGCGCTTTTATTACACCGCAATAGTCACGTATTTTATTTTGCATTTCGAATCAGCTCCGGGTATGAATTTAAATGATCCTACCTACAGCAACGGTTAAATATTTTGTTAAAAATTTCCGCGGGACGTTATAATAAAAATTTTTTTACTCGAACCCTCCAAAAGGGGCTTATGCTTATCTGCGCAACAAAAAAATTTACCGCGCCATCGCATAAACTGTACACAATGTTTGTTTGTACGCACTTTTTATATTTTATTACGGCAAAATTTATTTGACAACTAAAACATTTTTATGGCACAATATAGTAAAATTTATCCCCACGTATTAGTCGGCATAAGGCCGTAAATATAATAAATAAAAATACCTTATCCTCATTTTACAACGCATTCGGCAATACTTTATCTATAACCAATTACTATCAAACTCTGATACATTCTCCGTCAAAATATTTCCAATTTATTTTCAATTCGCGCGAATCACCCCCCTTATTTTATCACCGCCAATTAATGCCCATTATTATTACATTAACATTAAACAAAGCCGTATGAAATATCCGCGCAGAAATAAACGTCATTTTCTATTTACTTTTAATCAATCATTGCGCGAGCCTAATTTCCGCGCGCAATATTCCGGGCATATTAAAGCACGATCAGTCGAACAAAAAAAATCATGAATTTTCATTATCACAAATATCAAAATTTCCACGGATTCCCAAAGCGGTCCGCTATTTGACACAAATATCACACCCGGGAATACATTTTGCAACAGATTAAATTTCAATCAGCCGTTAATACCGTGCTAAAAAAAAAGTGGTCCGACGATAAAAGAAAAAAAGAAGCAGAAAAAAATTTATCAGCGTGTTTAATACGAATGGGATCGGCTGACCATCATTACCCCTCGTGGCAAAGCCATTCGTCACGCCTAATGATCGTAATATGCGCGTAACATTGACGAATTGTAAATTGTAGCGCGTCATTAGTCCATCGAGCCGATAAGACGATATCGCGAGATTTATTGCGCTTTTCCAGTTGGTCGCCAAATATAAATCGTGCCCTTGCATTTTTCATCCCGCCCCATACGGACCGAAATTACCAGAACGGCCGAGCAGATGGTCGCGAGGGTGTTTTTCAACGAAAATCCTATTCGGATGGCTCGCGGCGCATGCATATCCGCAGTGGCAGCGCTCCAAAACGGAAAAAAATCATGAATGAATGTTCAATTTGTCATTAATTATAATGCCGCGGCGTTTATGCGACCTTCCGCGTAAGAACAGAGCATTTCAATGGAGGAAAGACTTATCATTCCGGTCTCGGGTATGATTGAGGTAGAAATTTTATGGTACCGCCAGGACTATTGACGACTTCATCGAGGAACATTCATTTTTCCGCGGATATTCCGCATTTGGGTTAATGGCACCGGGAGAAAAAAAATATTCTCCTCGAACAAGCGATTTTATTAAGCATTTGCATTTTAATGTCGCGGCCGAATCTCTTCCCTTCTTTCACTTTCAATTTTTCCGAATTGAATCAGTTTCACGAATTCGCGTTATAATTGCGAATGATTTTCGAGCGCGCTTAAACGATCTCTTTAAATGACGTTATATCGGCTACGAGCGGTTTAATTATTCAATTTTCAGTTATAAATTTTTATAACCATTTTTATTAAATATTCGAAAAAGAAAAAAAAAGAACTATAAAAGTGCTGAATATTAAATGGTTATACTATAAAATGGAAAACTTTTCCCCGCCAAGTATTGAAATAAATTAAATAAAGTTTAGCAATGGAATTAATTAAAACTGAAAACGAATAAAATTTTAAACCACGACGGACGTGTATTGCGCCGAAAGGGTTATAAATTTGAAGTTTCCAGCGTTTCGAAGTCACGATAACGTGAATAAAATAATAATGCAATTTTCGATACGTTCTTAACCGCTCAGTTCAGTTAGGTGAGCAATTAATCTCTCCTAATCTTGTGGATACAGTTAGGTTGAAGTTAGGTTTAATATAAACATGATTATATTGTGGAAGAGTGATTCCGGCAGAATCCTTGTTGAGCATACCATAGGTAAACTAAAACCACAAGTGCGGTAAAAAAATGCGTGTTACGCAAACTTGCCTTCGGTATAAATGTTTCCTATAAAATGAAAAGCAACTACTATCTCGATTACGATAAATTTAGCGCGATATAACAGTCTGTGGTGAAAAAAGATATTGTGGTTTAACACTGAGAAAAAAAGAAATATCAAAAATTACTATTTTTTATGCCGATTTAAGGACACATTGGAAAAGTAAATACATCTACTATAAATAAAAAAAAGAGAAAAACATTACATAGCTTTTAATTCGTGAATTCCAAAAATCGCTTCTATGACTATTATTTTTATTATTTTAATATAAACAATTTTTAATTTTACTGTTACTTTTACTTCAGTGAAACTATTAATAATTTTAATGTTTAACATGTCAAAAGTTTAGGGTTTAATTTTATTTGTAGAAAACTGGTATTTGTAATTCAAGCTATATAATAATATAATCCGAACCCATAAATAAATATAAAACAAAAGATTAAAATGTCACATTTCAACTGTTAAACATTTGGATATATACAACGAATGAAATAAATAAAATCCATGTCCCAAACTTGATGTTTTAAAATCTAATAAAAATATTTTGGTACACATTTTGTACAAATAAAATCTTCCACGTTAATATTCTAACCAATGCTTGTAAATGATAAGATGAAAATAAATAATTTTAACATGAAAACAGCCTACAGTCCGTTACAATGAAACCTAAACAGTTCAACTGAATTTCCCCGGGCTAACAATAAAACGCGCGGCAGCTTGTATGAAACGCGTGACACTCGGTGGAAGCACGCACGAAAAATCCAAGGCGTACGATTTTATTTTTTTCCCTCGCGCCAAGGCGCTCGCGTTTCAGGCGCGGGACGAACGTCTCCGGTTGCTGAAAACGCCCCGCGGAACTTGATTCCCATTCCGGGCGTGATTCTTTTCAACGAACGACGAGATTTTTCCCGGGCTACGACGTTTTCGCGCACTTTAAGCGTATCATCGCGAGCGGCGTTATGCCGCTCCCGTTCGCGAAGGCAGATAAACGCCAACGAAGATATATGTACTGTTTTTCTCCCGTCCTTAAACTTATCCCTTGCCTCTCCCGTATTTACGAGCCGGGCTAAAGAAAAAAAAAAAAAGAAAAAAAGAAAAAAAGGAAAAAGAAAAAAAAATGAAGGGACGACGATGGCGACCGCAAAGAAACGGAGACGGCGCGCGATCGCCCGGCATTTTCGCGCCCGATACTTCAGCGGGCTCATATATTATGTGGAACGTTCTGATAAAGCCAATAGACAGGCTGAGGGACAGGGTAAAAGTGAAGTGGAATTGAAGAATAAGGCCGCTCATGGAATAAATGGCCTTAAATGAGCAATTTTAGCAAACATTTCCGGGTTGAAAGTTGAAGTGTTAAAATTATATAATAATATACAAAAATTCCTATTATTTATGTAAATTTAGGATGCATAAAAAAATGGACTTAAAAATTTAAATAATAAGCAAAACAAAGTTAAAAGTAACACAGTTTATCGGCTGGAGAAATTCGTATGAATCTTATTGGAAAACAGTCTAAGAAGTATATCTGGATATCGTTTGGAAATAAGTATTGGACCAAGATTTATGTTTGCCAAAATATATCCGGACGAGCTGTAATTTGGGACAGCCGGATGGCAACTAGAAAACGTCTGGATAAAATATGGACAATGGCTAAAAACGACTGTATATTGGCTGTATCAACTTCCATATACATTCCATTAAACACCGCTCTTACGGACATCCCCTTATCAACGCCCCCCACTAAATGCTGGGCGATCCAGCCAAAATCCAGCCAATTTCTCCCAACCATTTTGGAGCTTACACTTCGTTTGGATATATTCTAATAAACGCTCCTGGCTTAGCACTTATTTCCAGAAGTTTTCCAGATCACTTTCAGATAATACCCAGACAGTTTTTCCCCCGACTGTTGCCAGTTAATATCCCGACGAATTTTTCCTAACAAAGGTAACGAAACTAACAAAGTTTGTTTGTTTTATATTTTGAAGGCGTTTTATTCTTCAAGCCCCGCGATAATGAGACGAATGAGCGCGAAGGCGCTGGCGCGTGGAGGATTAGCCGCGAGGAAAAAGTAATTTCGCGGCAAAGTTTTGACAGCGAACCTATCGAATCAACGAAGGTCGGTGCCGAGTTAATGCAACTCCTTTATTTCCTTATTGGCGGCGGCTTTTTTTCATCGCGTCGACTCATTAATTAAGTCCCCTTTCACCTTAACGGGAATAATTGCCTCCGAGCCATCTGAATTGCACCCCGACTCCGCGTTTGGTTGCTCGAAAATTCCACGACGCAACGGGCGGCTAAAAAATTGACGTCGCACGTGAGGCCACTTTGTTTCTCCAAGAATGCCGTCATTTTTCCAAGGACCGCCCACCTTCGCGCGTATTGAATATGTTTCGGGGGTAAAAAGAATTTAAATTATCCCAATTTGTCTAGGCAATGTGGTCGATTTCTTTTCGCCCGGTTCACGTCCCCGGTGAAATGTTATTATTTTAATATATTATTTGTTAAAATGAACGGGAAAAACTGTTTTGAATTTCACTTACAAACGTCTTCTACGCGGAGAGAAAAGATTAATAAAAATTACTGACATTGTTGGTGAACTGGTCGTATACTTGCGAGAACTGAAAAATTACTATCCCAAGTTAGTAAAAAGTGTCAGCTTTCTAAGAATCATTGTCAACAAATTGATACGTTTTACTAACTTAAGATAGTCATTTTTCAAGTTTTGCCAATATGTAACCAGTTTACTAAGAATGTCAGTAAATTTTATTAATCTTTTCTCTCCGTGTATGAAGACACGTTAAACGCACCCTCGAAATGCTCGGTAAGTAGTAGTGATTTAAATAGAAGGTCATCCATACATTATTCCCCTAATTTGCATCGAATAGCTGGAGTAAAAAATTCACTCGACCCAACAAAACAACGGCCATTTCAGTGCGGCCTGTTCACAATAGCGCCGTTTCTTGCAACTAAGACTATATCTAAGAATATCGTAGTAATTGTCACCGGTGCATTGCGCAACCGGCAAAACTGAAGAGGTCGCTGTTTTTTACTAGAAGCCATCAATGTGATTATTTTCGTTGCACGTTCATCGATCAGCTTCAATTCGCAACGACAGAAGTTAAAAATATACAGTGCGAAAAAAGTTGGAATAAAAATTATACACACGCAGAAAAATAAAACAGTTAATATTCCCATAAAAAATTGGGTTCCAACTATAATAAAACATTTATTCCAATAAATCTGTAAAAATTCCAATAAATTTATAGGAAAAAAGTACTTTATTTTAGCATTTATTTCATATTTTATTATAAGTATGTTCATAAATTGTCTTCTGGGGTTGGAATCCAATTTTTTATGGTAAAATTAACTCATTATTTTTCTACATGTACTGTATCTAAAAATCGGAACAAAGACATCTTCTTGTCATACCTAACAGTTTAAAATAAGTAATACAAATTCTACAAGTTGTTGTGATACAATATAAAAAAAATTATTGTTTATCTTATAATCATTTTTAAACTGTATATTAAGTATCAGAAGAGTATTTCATTCTAAAAAATACAATTATTTTTCTTGGAAACGTCCGTGATCCGTCCATGCACAATTAATCCGATTTGAACATCAAAATTAATTATCTGACCCGCGGCGAGATTGGAAAGTCGAGGGCGAAATCGTTTCCCCTCCGATGATAAGTGTTCGCGCGTCGCGCCACTTGAATCGCGAACGACGCGTTAAATTAGCGCGCGTTATTATAATCCCCGGAAATGAATTTCAATCGCGGCACTTCTGGTCCCCATCCCCCCCAGCGCGGGAGCTTTATTTTTGTTAATAATTATCGTCAAGGAGCCGGAGGAAAAAGGTAAATAAAATGGGATAAGGAATATCCGATGGAATTGGACGGTGTTGCCGGCTCGATTAAAGTCCCGTCACGTCCGGAAGTCGGCGCGGGTCCTTACAGAAACTGGTACCATTATCCAATTTGCCCGGCAATGTCGGCCGGGCATTAACGATTGGCCGCGTATGCGGAGAGCAGTCTTGACGCCGCCGATTGTCAATCACGACAGCCAGGAAGTAATCATGACGAACCGGTATCGTACTGGGGATAGACATTTTGGAATTAATAATCGTTGGCGCGCGCAGCCGCGCCGGAGTTATCCCGCGCTGATATTAGAACGCCCGGCACGTTCGTATTCTATTCAGATCACGGCTGATTGCTCCCGGGTTTCGAAGGTTAGCGACTAGCCGGAAACCAGATCGCTCGATAATACCGATCCAGTCATCTGCGAACTTAATGACGGCGCTATCGCGAACTTTCGACTCGATATGGAATCGATTATTTGACAACGAATCATTATTAGCATTGCCGGGCTGTGAATCGGCCCGGCTTTTTTCCCAAAAGCTCGCTTTGCTCTTTTATTTTGTTCTTTTTTTTTCTTTCTTTTTACCAATAAATTATCGAGCTCGCCGAACTCGGTCAAATAAAAGTGAAACACTCTGGGCACAACAGAGGAACCACTCTTAACGCATCGCGCTTTTTGATTTATCTCTAAATGTTGGCTTACAGGAAGCTCTTTAAATATAAGGAAGCTTTTATAAATAAATAAATAGGGGCTTCAATGGGAAGTGCATTAATTCATATTGCAGCAGCTACGAGGCGAATGTTGCAATATAATTACTCTTTATAATTTGCTGCTAAAACTGTTGAGACTAAAGGTAATTCAACATCGTTTTGAAGAAATTTTATTATCACATCAAGGAGGCAATTAACGTGATTTAGAATAGCTTAAATGTAAAAGGGAGCCGATTACACGCTGCGAATAAAGTTGTACGGTACAAATATTAATATAAAGTTGGATACGCGCAATGTAAATAGTATGAAACGGTAAAAAGAATTTTAAACTGTTAGAATTTATACTTGGACTGTAGCAAAGTAAATAATAGCTTCTGTATTATTTTTCTATGTAAATAAAGTCACATTCAAAATAACACGTCCAATTAAAAATCTAAAGTTAATACGAACTGTACAAAGAATGCCTGGTAATGGTATGCTGAGCATATTTGCAAATTCCTTTAGTGTCTCATTAATATAAGTACAATTTTGCCGTCTTAACAAAGTTTCGTCGCCGCGGCCGGGGAATCGTCAAATAAAAAGTGACAGAACCAAGTCGTTTGGCACTACAAATCTCTTGCTCGAGCTTAATTCTGGGACAATGGCGCTGTAATATTACTGTCAAATTTCAAAACACGCGCAAGTAACTTCTCAGCCGAGTGTCTCGGTTTCAAGTTAGGCCATTTGCTCCTTTTCCGCGCAACTCGGTTCATTAACTCGACGGAAATCCACGTAAATGAACCTCTCGTCGTGACAAGAGCTTCGTGATTCGAGTGGCGTTACTGGACTGGATTAACATGGACTTCGGAGTCTATCGATTTTACGTTAATTGACCTTAGTCGAGCAACGCTTGACCAAAAAATAGCCTAAACATCGACTCATTGTCTCGATTGTCAATGAAGCTTATTGCACTCGAAATAATGACCCCATTGTTTTTGAAGGTAAATAAAATTTTCACGCCGAAATATACTTTTGCGAAATTGCTATCCCCCTTTCCAATCGATGTTGACAAATTTCTAGCAATTGTCACAAATTTAAATTGATTTAAATTGATATAAAATTGATAAATTTTCATAGTTAACGAAAGAAGGTCAAGGAATAGTTTTGTATAACAGTTTTGTATCTTCGTATATAAAATAAAATTAAAATAAATTAAAAAACAAATGGTCTATTCGCGTGCAAAATTTTCCATATTTTATAGTATTGCCAGAGTATTGTTTCTCGATTGTTTTCACGCAATATATCCAGACAAATTTTTCAACAAAACATCACCATATAAATTAACAATTATCAATAATTTTTACCACACTGTATTGAAGAAATTCATTTATAGGTAATTTTTTGGCTACCTTGCAAGTCCCTGCAATGCTGAAGAATTTTCCGCGCGGCATGACAAAATAAGCGATCACACATTGATATAATATGACGCAAGAAATTCAGTCGGATCTTTTAATAAGTACCGCCGCACGAAGCACTTACGGCCACTTGCGGGCAGTTGACCCGGCCGTGGCTTTTCATTGACCCAACCGCAAGATTCCGTCAGGCGTTGAGCACCGTCTTGCGAACTTCGAGCATTACGCGGCAAGATGCCGTGGGCAAGCAAGCAACATTGCGTCGTTCCCCCGGCTCGTCTTCGAAATTCTCCAACTTTGCTATAACGGGAATTTCTAAAGAACCCACCAACCGACTTCGCGAGGATCTTTACGCTACTAAAGGAAAATGAATCAAGTCACTCATGCCGGATTGCGGAGTTTCTAATACTGTAACATAGGTAGATAATATTCTGATAGTCTTCCGGACTGTTTTCGTTACAATTACTTGCCCATATTATGCGCACATTTGGCATGAACTTATGCGAGTGCTAATATATTTAGAATCCTAATTTCCAAGAAAATAGTACATTTAAATTGAAGCTATCATAGTTCCTGTGATATTTTTTTATATTTTTTGAAATAATGGAATTACAATAATTTAATATATACCATTAATAAAATAAAAAAAATAACTTCAATCTTGAAGTTGATAAGTCTAAATCTTTCCTGAACGCATCGTTTTAATTTATTTATCCTTTTATCTGCTTTTGAGTTCCATTTGAATTTGATTATTTTAAAAGATATTTCATTGTGGAATTGTATTTTAAGTGGCGATTTATTCTACTAAGTGGATTGTATTTCTAACAAGTCAAGAATAACAGTTAAGTAATTGGATTCGTCTAACATGAAAAAACGATTTATAGACTTCCATTATTTTTCAAATAAGTTTATAATGGAACGCTTTTGTAAGAATAAGAAAATTATAAATCCCCGCCGCTTAATATTCTTCCTACCGGAATTTAAAGTAACAAAAAAGCATTAAGCGTTAAATAAAAATAAACAACATTGCAAAGATAATTGACGCAAAAATTAAACAAATTCTTTCTCTCGAAATTTGACACCAAAAGGTAACGAATTTGTCAAATCAAATAGATTTAACGCGTCGAATACGTAATATAAGCCGAAGAAACGAGTTTGTAAAGATTTAATTTCTTTTTTTCTTCTCAACGTTCATTTCGTCACTTGAGGCGAAGAACAAACAACGGTAAAATAAAACGCGATCCGACAAACAATATTTGTCCTTTTATAAAGCGAGTTTATTTTTTAAATGCTATACCTAGTTTGTGACGACGATAATGCTTAAAGTAATAGCTCTCCATGAAATTGAAAAAAAGTTGGAGCATTAAGTCGAAGTAGATATTAGGTTTCCCGGAAGTTCTTTAAACGTTACGTCGCAGTCGTTACGGTGCTTTATACGCAGTACGCAGCTAAATGAAAAATTTCACGAACATTCGAGCTTTTAATACGATTCGCATGCGAAAGCGACCCCGCAGCTTGTGCGCGAAATCAACATTTTGACGATTTATAAAATATTTATTACTGGCCTGTTTTTGGCCTTCATTTCGCGCCAACCATAAACTTTACATCTGCGGCCTTCTTTACGATACGATTTCAATTCGAAGATTATTCAATAAACTCTGTGGAAAAAAAATCGTACAACTACAGAATGTATCTTCTTATAACGCAATTATTGTGATTATTATACCAGGAGAAATTGATTAGTAATTGATAATATATTTTATAATAACTCTAAGGTGTATCTGCATTTATAGTATTTCTTTTAATATGATATAGTACTTCAAAAGAAATATTAAAAAAAAGCTATCAGTTAGAGGATAGTTGCAAGTCACGTGACTAATAACTGTCAGGTAACGGGTTCTATTCCTTGATTATGAAATTTTTTCCAATACTTTTTTAAAAGACTATATCATACTATAAAGAATACCTTAAATACACACAATATCCCTAGTTTACTACAAATGACAATAAAAATTACTAATAAATTCTCCTCACTGTACAGTAAAAAATTTACTATATTAATTACTATAAAATGTTATTAATTTATTTTGCTTCAAGCAAAAAAAAAAACATAGAAAAGTGGTAAAATTGCTGGAAAGACAAGTTGTTACAATCACTGCTTTATGCAACTATAAAAATGAAATTTAATTTAATGCAAGTGTGATTTTATCCTGGGGAGAATTAAAGAAAAAAAAAAGTTGTAAAATAAATTCGCGTTGTCCGAAAGAAATTGCGGGAGGAAAAAAATGTTTTCCCCTTTACGTAAAAAGTAGGGAGCGTGGACACGCACATAATACGGAAAAGTAGTACAATTAAATGAACAACGCCACAACGAACATCGAATTTCTAGGCGAGCGTACACACCGGAAAATGCCAACGAACAGCCCGTATATTTTTGGATATTCGCTTCGCATGCTTAAATTCACGTTAGCGAGTAGCAATTTATCGACTTTCGACAAGCTTAGTGAAAATCTCGAATAAAGCCCACCATAAGTATGGCTGATTGAACTGGCCATTTTTCGACCCATCGCAAATTCGCGGTAACCATATGCTACGTACATTTGCCTGCTTCAATATCGTAAAAAATTTATATCTCAAATGATCTAAATCGAATTTTGAACAAATGCGAATGTGAATTATAGCAGATTTTAATGTACTATGTAATCAACGTTTCATTTTGCTTTTTAATTTTCGGTAAATTACAAACTGATTGTTTGCGCAATCAATTGAAGGTGGAACAGTGGTCATTTAAATTGTTAAATTATTCTGTCCTACGTAAAATACGGATCAAATGGCGATTAAACAATGTAAAGAAATATTTGTCAAATAAATGGTAACCGAAGGTTATAATGTCCTTATAAGTATAAGTTCAAAATTTTTACAAAATATTGCCATACAGTGCCAAAAAATATCGAAAATTTATTAATGCAAATTTACTATTATGGAAGCATTCCGATCAATACTACCAGAATGTTATGTAGTATTAATTTTGTTTAAAATATGTTTAATAATAACGAGAATTATTAAAAATCAAGGATAATTAATGAATTCAGTGATGAAATATTTTAGTGAAGTTAAATAACAATACAAAAAAAGAGAAAAGCTACACTAGTTGAAACTAAATATAAAACGTTTTAAAAATAATCAAATCAAATCAAATCAAATAATCAAATAATCAAATTGATAACGTAATTCACAATTCGATAACATCTCTCCCTCAATTTATTATACATTATTCAATAAACTAATTTGTTATAATTCCAAATTAACGTAACACAATTACAGTGACATGGTCACATTTACCCTCGTTACCACCGATGGGCAAATAAATTGTCGCGCAACATCAAACGAAGTCCAACGAGTTAAAATAACTGAAATGGAAATTTTAATTATATTTCAATTCCGTCGCCGAGGACTTGTAAAAAAGCCTCACGTCGGCAAATTTATCACGATAAGGAGGATACCGCGAATAATCTGGGGAGCAATTTTTTCCCGCAGACGCTATTTGTCATGTGGACTGGAGGGCGCAAAGCCGGCTTTGACACTCGGAATCAAAATCCCCCCCCACGAGAAATAAGGCGATCGCGCTAAATCGTGGCGACTTGGCCGTATCAAAAGTACGGAATCTCGTGTGACTGACGCGGTGCCACGTTGTCACCGCTTAACTTTACCTCATTTCACTTACCAGCAATACAATAGAAACAAGAAACAATTCACTTACCTTGATTTTTTGCCAAGGAGAACCACTTTTGCCCGCGACTTTTTCATCGCCGGCTGCGATAAATCGTTGATTCTGAAGAAGGGGTGCTTTTTGCCCCCTCCCCCCCCCCCACTCCTCGCCCCACACGAAACGATTGCTTAAAAGAAAACGCAGGCCGCCGTCACGAAACCGTCCCGCGTTATCGACCTTCGCAAAATGGATATCCGTATCCTTATTTATCATCGCGCAATAAATCTCGCCGGATAAGCGCGGCTCGCTCTCCCACCTTGTAGAACGAGAAACGCGTTTATTTGAGGAAGATAAAGGACATTTGTCCACGAATAAATATACGTCGCCGGGGCGAAATAGCGCCCGCCGTGAATTTCGCCGTTGCGCCGCGCACTCGGGCGACGGGCTTCGCCCAATTCGGACGGGTTTTGTTCGCGGAAACATCTTTGGCAAACCGATATGAAATTTCTGCAATATGTTTTCTTTGTCGACTTCTTTTTCCGTTTTATTTTACAAAAATGAGATACGTCGTACGTACAAAACGCCATTCTTGCCTTCTCTCCCCCCCCCCCCCTGTCTCTCTCTTTTCCTTTCCTGCTTCCTCCTCTCGCCTTTACTTAAGCGACAATTTTTTAAACTCACGAGACGAAACGTTTGACGTTGGACTTTGTCCGGGAATGGTGTACACCCGTCGCGTTGAAAATTGCGCGCGAAAAAAAAGTATCGCTACAATTATTGACAATATTCGTAGGATAAGTTGATTGTCACTACCTTCAATGGTACGATAAGAATAATTAAAGTATTTGCAAGATCACCGTGCTTTTTTTTTCAATTTTTGACGTTATTTTTTATTGCTTTTACCGTACGTCTATAAGAGTGTCGCCAAAAATAAGTAATTTATTCTTTAAAAGAGTAATAATGTGTAGCTATGGTTCTTGCATTATTAGTGAAATAATAATAAGAAGTAAAAGTTCCAATTGAATGAAAATGTCCTCTCTTTTTTTTTTTTTTAATCCAATTTCTAATCACAATAGACCAAAATCTTCGTTATCTCGTCCAGCCGTTTTTATATCAGTGTAATAAAAAACTTTTACCTTTCCTCTGTATCATATCTTGTCAAGACCCGAGCAGAAACCACAAAATTACTTCAAGTAATTACCCCGACATTGTCTACCAAAACAATAACAACTTCATAATTCACCTTTTTCCACAACATTACGTGTAATTAAACTTTCGCCATTAAAAATTTTATGGCGAAAAAAATTGCCTCTCCTTGAAATTGTCATCGCGAGCAAGGATAATTGCGATCGAGACCGTTCCCAGCGAGTCGCGACTACGAGATTGAAATTGTCGAATGAAAGAAAGAAAAGGTGGACAAAGTCGCGTTACATTTTGTTGCAATTTTGCGACGACTTGATTTCTCCCCCAAGTGCGAGGCGTTCCATTTTTGACTGATAAAACGAGAGAAAAAAACAAGTAGCGCCGCATCGACAAAGCGAACCTGGAAACGGGCGTACCGTGAATAAGACTTTTCCGCTAAAAAGAAGGGCTCAATTCACTAAATGGCATTCTACAGTCGCGCACAATGCGTCGCCGAGGGACTCGAGCACGAAGCACAGTACACGTGAGCGCAAAATATGAAAGTTTTTTGGGACGAGAAACTGACGCGTATCGGGAAAAAGAAATACCTGCGCGAAAATCGCGAAAATTCGCAATTAAAGTGCCAGAACGCTTGAAGAGGAACGTAACTGAAATAAAAATAAATGTGACCTCCAATTAACATGAATTGAAATTCCGTTCCTATTTCTGTATTAGTGGCTGTATTGTTTCATGCCGAGGAAGTTTAAAAGTTTCCTCAGCCTTTCGATGTTACTGTAGTAACGTAAAATTTACATGAATTACACGGGGGGGGGGGAAGAAGTTATAATCAAAAAACTACTATACAGTAATGCAGACGTAAAGTTCACATTAGTTGGTAATATAATAAGAAAAAAGCACTGTTATAAATTAGGATTTTTAATGCTAATGCGAAGATAAAATAGAAAAAAATTTATATAAGTTTCTTAGGAATTATGTAAGAGAAATGCTTGTGAAGCTGGCACAACCATTATGGCACAACTCAATGAAACTAATTTTAATATTTAGTACTCATTTACTACTAATTTGCTACCCTAAAGCTAAATTTATTACTCCCCCCTTTTTAAAAAAAGACATGGTTGTGCCAGCGTCTCGGTGAAGCTGGCACAACCCTATAACAAGGCTACCAAAACACTTATACGAGGTTCTATAATTTATTACTTATTTATTACTGATGAAATCAAACGATATTATAAACAATTTTCGAGTTTATTTAATAATAAAAGCGATAATTCAATTTTTACATA
>JABFPN010003365.1:0-18402 GCA_022817305.1 Leptoteleia sp. ZL-2020
CCACTATGGCTCGACTGTGGCTCCTGGCCACATCCCACAGTCGATCCATTGCGGCAACATGTGTGGCTTATTGTGGCCAAGACTGTGGGCTCCCGCATGCCACAGTCTTAGCCACAGTGCTGCCATAGACTCTGCCACAATGTTTTTTCCACGCGGGATATTAGTATCACTTAGAAATTCAATTAATTTGTTTTTAAATTAAATGAATGAACTGAAACTACTTTTTGTGCCTGTTTTTCATATATTATTGAAGGCAAAATGGTATTTTCATCAACATGACTTCTATATAATGTTACAAACAGTTTCAATTATGCATTGTAGTGCAATTTATGCAAAAGTTTATGCAAATTTAATACAAAATTGAGTCTGAACGAAAATGATATCTTGCTCTTAGTATTGCAGTAAATAAATAAAATTTCGTAAAAATAAGTTAGAACAATAACATTTATTGCGTTATTATAAAAAAGGATTTTCTGATAAATTTTACTTTCAAACATACGGCTTTAGTTCCAGTTTGGTGATATTCGTCGTGCAGTGTTGCGTCACGTCGAGTCGAAGTTGCTATCAAGTTTCCATAGTCGTAGATAAAGGTAAAATACGTCCTAATTATTTGTATAATATTATCTTTCCAAATATTGTAGATGAATAATATTTTAATTTTTATAAAAGAACCCATTTTATTATAATATTCACAATTTTCTAAGCAATTAATATTAAATTTAATAATACTGCAAATTAATTTAAAATAATCCCAGTACCTCTAACAGTTTGTAAGTCAACTTTTGAAAATTGTTCGTTCAAATTTTGAAAGGAATTTCTACTCTTTTAAAGGATTTCGATTCTAAAACACGATCCAATTTTCATGAAATTTTGCACCACCTGATCGTAATTAAATTGTCTGTCGTCTATCCAACAACGTTTTTCAACAGTAGTATTCTATCGTTGAAGATAAAAAATGGATTTCACTTAATACAACAAAAATTGAAAAATGTTTACATTTTTTTAATTTCCGATACAGAAATAGATCCGTAGGTTATCTTAAATTTATATACATAAGATTTTATATATCATCACACTGAGAAATAAAGGTTATTCAGGCTAATATCTTCAAATAAAATAAACAAATCTTTGGCTAAATAATACTTGTAGCAAAAACATTTTTGATTATTTCAAGGAAACTAAAATTCATCACTTTCTCCTTTCGGGAACACAAATCGTCGTTTGATTTTTCTTTTCCTTTATACCGAAGGAACATCCGAAATTTGTTTTAAATTAAAACTTACGTGTACAGGCGCGACTTCAATTTCGCAATCACGATATTGGAAATTAACGCTGTATATCAAAAACGCCACGGGCAAGGTGGCGTGGAAAAGTTTGAAAAATAAATTGCGATGACACGACATTTCTAGTTAAAAGAGCGGGGCATCGAGCGCGGCCAAACGCGTGCTAGATATTTTCACGCCATCGTTTTCGGTGGAAGCGCGCGAGTTCAAACCACATTTATACCGCATCATTAACATCGTATACGCTTTACGCGCGTGTATGCAACGAGCAAGCAGCGTGTCCACCGCAGATTGTACCCACTTTGATGCGTACCACCTCGTTACAAATTCGTTGAAAACTGGGTTAAATAATCCATGAGAGTTGCACGCGATGTTAATCTATTAAACTACAAATAATTCGCGGCTTCAGAGCTTTTTTGCCTTGCCCATTTCTACAAAGCTTTGCACACGACGCAAAAGTAATTATGACAATAACACGCGCGAAAATGGAGCGATACTCTCCAAGACAAATATGCATATATATATATATTTCATTGTTTCGGACTGAGCGCGTGTGAATATTAAAATTTGAAAACGAACAAATCACGCCGTACACAAAGCCAATTGGATTTAACGCGGATTGAGATTTTCACATGACGAATCGAACGTCCAGCTTTAATTCCTTCCCGGAGGTTGCTTTTGAAGATTTATATTTCGCGACAAGAGCGGATACTTTTTATATAATAAATATTGTTAAGCGATTGTCTGCAGCGAGTTATATTCGAAACTTTTTAACATTGCTTGTTTTTTCATTAGCATTATTATGATTGGCTCGCTGCGAAATAAGTGGATTTTATTTTTAGGAAAAATACATGGGAAATGTTGCATATTGCACGATGCATACGTGTAATCAAATAATTGGCCTTACGTTGTGCCGTAAAAATTGCACCTCAAAAGTCTTAATTTGCGTTACACGCGGATTCTTAAAATGGGATTGTGGTTTTAATCAAAGGATGGTAATGAGATGTAAATATTGAATACAACGCGTGGATTATTAAGCTGGTTCATTATTATTCTTCATATGTTGTTAGAGTTTCTTAATAATGTATGGTGCTTATTCAGTATATGGGGGAATCATTACAACAATAACATAGCTATCTGATTGAATGAGAGATTACAAATTTAAATAAGTACTTTTTGCAGTATAATCAATCTTGTCGGATTTTTATTACGCAAATGCATATTGAAGTAAATTTGTTAATTTTGTTAACAAACTTTCTTTCTACTTTAAAAACTCAAAGAAATAGGCAGAAAACACAAACAATAAAAGAATACAATCTGCAATATACCCAAAATGGTTTGCATTAAACCTTAAAGTAGTACACTTTAGTCTTCCACACCTGGAAAATTCACTTTCACAGAAACATGTTCATTCTTGTATATTCCAACACTTAATATTAACTTCCCTATAATGAACATACGCATTCATTACAAGAAACTCGACGTTATTATGCCGTCGCGTCCGCATGCGTTATTTTCCTCGTACGAATGAAGCAATTTTCCGACGCTTTAAGATTTCATCAAGTAAAGTCTATTACTATCGGAAACAATCAAAGTATACTTCACAAGTACATGATTAGCGCAGTCAATGGCTGAATAAATAATACGTATGTCATGTTTGGATAATGATCTTCAAAATAAAAGTTTAATCGTATCCTCGCGTGCGAGGCAACTTATACGGGTTATGAGCGAGACTTCGGTATAACTGCTCAGTTTATTAATCCGTTTATACCTCAGCGCCGTCACGCAAATGTCGATCCTCATTGCGCGGACAATAAAATTGCGTAATCGAGGCTCCTGCTCTGGAAAGCTCAATCCGACCACGTCATCCAGGGCTCAAGTAACGCGCGGATAAAGACTTCGAGAGCTCGTTCCCCAAGATTGGCCAATTTCCTACCGTCGGATGAGTTGACAGCGAATTTGTCGTTTGTTGATTTAACGTCGGAACAACGATAAAGCCGTTAATAGAAAAGACGTCGCTTCTGCCGACTCAATGACTGCAACGCAAACAGTATATCTCCCCGCGATCTGACCCACATTAAACTATTTACTCGGACACACGTCTGCCATGTCAGATCCACAGATGTTGCTATCATCTGACAATTAGAGCGAAACCGAGCTGCTGACTTTGTTGCGACGGTATAATGAGTACTTGAAAAGAAATGCACGAAAAGTATTATTTCACTCCCCCTCCACCCCCTCCACCCTCGTACGTTGTTCATCGCAGCCGCATTTAATTTTCAATTAATTATTTTATTCGGTGGGAGAACATTGTTTGGAGTGTTTCAGCCAAACAATTCACAGAGGTGCATCTATCAAAGCAATTTTATTCGGTTATTATATTAAAAGTCTGAGCTTTGTTATTATGATTATGATTATTATTATTATTATTATTATTATTATTATTATTATTATTATTATTATTATTATTACCGCACAGAGGAAGGATTGATGGCAACGATTGAAACTTTGCTTGTTTTCTAGCTAACCAGAATAGTCGGTTTAAGCGGATCATTTCGTTCACTCAATAAGAGAATTGATTTTAGTTAAGAAGATTTGGTTACTTACATCGGATTTTCTGGTTCGATAAAAATAGGTCAATATTTCTTACCGTTTATTATAGGCTAGCTTTTGTTTATTTTTTTATGAAAAAAAAAGAATGATGAGATTTAATGATTGTTTATGTATTGATTTTATTGATAATTAGTTGGAGAATTGAAGGAAGTTACCGTAAAATAAAACTTATTTTAAAATTTCCTTCATGTTAGAAGTTGAAATGATATAATTGTACCCAGAATTTTATGCTACCATTTTTATTCTGAACGAATTATAATTCAGTTTAGCCGATTTAAATTAAAGAAAAATTTCGAAATTTTTTTTCTTCTAGATATTTTTAGTTACAACCATTATAAATTCATACTCGGGATTAATTTAGCGAGCTCTTTTTAGTTGGAAATTTTTATCGGTGTAATTTAAGGTGAAGTGATATAACATTTTTGGTCGGTTATTCGGAATAGTTTTAAAATAAAATTCACATAAAGATACATAAGCGCGCGCACCCTTGAGTTGTTTAGCCTTTGACTGCGAATCGAACATTTTAGAAACGTGTAAAACAGTTACGAAACCCATAAAATAAGGGGGAAAAAAATAGGTCAAGTTGCAAAAGAAGTTTAAACTCTACTTCGTACTGTTGCAAATGCAGTTAAAGCCACCGATAAGTGTTTAGAATAGGCCCTTCAGCCGAAAAGTTAATAAAATCATTTTTTTTACGGGCATTTGGTGTGCTGAATACGAATCCGAAGTTAAAACTTGGCGCTGCAACGAGGTTTACGAGATAAATGCCCTTTTATGCACAAAAATGCATTCCCATTGAGCGCACCAAATTACCTATAAAAAAGACGATTTTATTTTGAAATTAAATTAAACAGGACAAATAGTGGGGCAAAGGGCTATGCCCTCGTGTGCAATGTGCTTTTAAAACTAGCCAAACCCTGCGATTGATTTCCTTTTGCGCAGTTATATGAGGAAGCATGCACGTAGTTTTACGTTACCAAACAAAAGAACATTCTTTTTCGTTGCGAGGTGCAGCTAGTTTTAGAGGTAACGCTGAATACAACTGTTTATCTCATTATCTACACTTCTAAACTGTTTTACTCATGTATTAGTTTAACTTTGAAGTTGAAATGAAAATTTGTATCAAATCATACTATATTTTAACTTGATTGAAACGCAAAAAATTACTTGCAAAAAAAGCTTCTTCTAATATCGTTTTATAAAATTTCTCGATAAATAGTAAAACATATTTTAATATGTGTCATTTACAATTAAAAGTGTACTTTACAATTTTAGAATGTTTTCTTCGCAATAAATAATTGTCAAAGAAATTTCAAACGAAATTAAACAAAATGTGTTTAAATTTTTTTTGTACACTTTACTTATCTTTTATGCAACGTACCATATAAATTTTACGCGTACACAAAGAAAAATAATGCACTTAAGTAGAAATAAATAAAACTATAACTGTAAGAAAAAAGTATTAAGGGTGAATAGAAAGAATGTTGAGGTTAAATTCTTGGCGACGCATACAGCGAGATATTAAACCGCAGTAAAGAAGAGTAAGTACACTGCATGGACACATTGTAACTACGCGGGTAATATATGATGCAAAAACATTTCCATTTGGTATTGACTTAATTTTTTTTTTTTCACTCAACAATGTTAAAACTCAAAGATTTAATTTCGGCACTCATTCATTTTTCAATCCACAAATAATAAAACACGTTATAAATTTTCCTTCATTATTTCCTTCAATGTGAAGCGTTGAAAAGCTATTCTATTTGCGCTCACTTTATGCGGTATATATCATTTCAGTCTATAAAAATATATCATATAAAAGTCATTGCATAATTTGAAGTGCTCGATTTTCACATTAATATCAAGGTCGTTGGCACAGGCTGCATAAATACGTGAAATAAGTTTACTTAAGCGAAAGGAAAAGAGGCGATGGAAGTGAGAAAAAGTTCTACGGCAATATCGACAGATATAATTTCCATTTCACACTCGGACTTCCTTCGATATTGGCTGTCTGTCGTTGGTAATATTCTTACCCTGTCTTTCACTGTAACAGCGACGATAGATCCCACCGGATAGCTTTTCGACCCTTCATTTACATTTGTGGCGTTGCAAACTCCTGCGATCTATACTTTTTGGATATAAAAGTGACACGAACGTACTTCTTTGAATCTCATCCGGGATTTGTTTTCAATCAGTCGTGGATATATGTATTTCCAACGCTTTTTAGTATCGCGATAAAAGGAAACGTACGCGAATAGTTAAGGGCTGTAAAAATCGCAACCGATTGATGGCAATCCGCGCAAATGTATCTGTTGACCAATTCCGAATAAGACGCTTTTACAGTTACGAAAGAGATTCAAGGAAAGCGCGCAAGAGACGTCATGGTTGTTGAAAGGTTACTTCCGCCATCTATCGTTTGTAATTTAACACTGCGAAATTTCTATTAAAAACAAGCTTTCCCCGTCAAACATTTCTAGTGCAACCTAAAGGACAATTGCGTTCAATTATGCAACAGTTATGAGAGGCCGGCGAAGTATTAAGTAATTGGTTTAAATTGAATGGAGTTTAATTTGTTTTCATTCAAAGCGAGAGGTTCTGAAAAGATCCCCGGATCGGCAAAAAGAGGCGAAAGACTGTTGATCGAACGAAACGGGCGTTTATGAGCGGATATCACTTGCTTTCTTCTTGCCTTTCTGGGCAAAAAAGGAGAAAAGAAAAAAAGAATAAGGGAAGCTCGCGTTCAAGTCCCCACTACACTTTTTCGACGCCTCTTGTCTTTCATTTAAAAAAAGAAAAAAAAAGTAGTTTATCCATTGCAAGTTCGACGGCTCTTGCGAATCGTGTCGCGGGCTGGAAGTTTTTACGCCGCATGAAAACTTGCCGTAGTCGAAAATCTGGAAATTGGATTTCGTGGAAATTTTGCGTGGCGCCAATCTTTGCGATATTCTCGCGAAAATGAAGCTGTAACATCAGCGTGGTGCGCGCCGATCAACGGAATGGATAGTGAAGGAATAACAAGATTTTACTTTTTACTCTCACATTGTTATGAGCACACAAATTGAATAGTACAAACTGAATTTATACTCCACTCTCTCATATTAATTTTGCCCTATTATGAAATTTGACGCGATTCAATTTAATCACGACAGATAAAATGAGCGTAAGAATTGGATGCAGCGATAAATTATTTAACAGCGGATTGAATTAGAAACAATTATTATGTGACGAATTTCAAATTGGCCCTTTTGAAATTCAATTCGAGTGTGTAGCAATATTGAAAATTAGTAAACTTTAAACTAATGCATGCGGCGCAATGAGGGGTGGTGCGGAACTTTGATTACCATCACATCAAACTTTATGGTCGTTTCTTTAAACCTGCTCTTTCCTCAATTCTTTATGATAATTTTTAACCAAGTTAGCAAGATTTGAAGTTGACTTTGCACTTTTCTCTATTATAGAAGTTATTAAGACTGTATTATGTGGAATTCGTCAACGTTATTTTTGTGTAAACATTTTTCAAAATTCCAAGTCACAGTTTCATTGTTTTTACTTAATTATTTATTATGCTATTTTATGTTAAACCAGGATTCTTCGTAAAGTTACAAATTTTTCAAAAGATAATTTTCTGTTTTAATTTACATTTAAATTGTATGTTTACACAGGAAAAAAGTCATAATGCTTATGTCAAAATGGCATTGATTCATCGAAAAGTTACAGTGTAGCACTGGCAACATTAAAGGTACACATGCTCTACGCTAAAATCAGCGCCGAAAAAAAAGTTTGACATTTTTAAAGGCAACTTTAATATTAGATGTGGTTTACATTGTTCCACAACGTAAGCTTTACAAGCTCGCCACGTTGGATCAACAAGGTATCGTCAACACGGTCTGACAACGTAAGTTCTATGCCTTTATTTTTTCGCATGTAAACAGTTACTCTTTCCATTGGGAATAACACACGTTTTGAAATATTCAAATGCAAAATCCATGTAAATGGAGAAATACTACCAAAATAATATGTCATATGTTATGGAGAATTAGCGAATAAACACAGTTGGAATTGATCTTTCATTAAAAGCAAAAAATTAGAATCAAAATTAGATTACGTGGAAATGTAAATATTTGTGTACCTATAATAAGAAAAAGTATTAAATCTTAACGACACCGTGGACGTGCGTATTGGCGCCAAAGTACATAAAAATAAAGTAATAATAACCTAACGTTGATATGTACAAGTCATCAATGCGAATGATAAAGCAACAAGAAACGAAAGACAATCGAAAACTGAAAACAAACAACGAAAAATTGGAGCCGTTTCGTACATCTTTTGGTTGGACGTAATAAAGCAGACAGTAAAAGCGCGGAGACAGCATATTTTATGTCTTCGAGAATCCAGAATCCGGGTATAAGCACACATATTTATACGCGCGTATTGGTGTGTGTCGCAAACCGATATTAACTTTGTTCAGGGAGACATAAAACGAACCTTATTAGTCGCGGCACATCGTTTAACGGTCATATGGGAAAGCAGGCTCCGTCCATATAAGAGCTATGAGATCCAGACTAAGTGAACTACGGTGAAACCGACAACCGGACCAACGTTCAAATATTTCGTTCCTAAAACACCACCTGCGCCTTAAAGGACCGTTGGCTCTTATTGCCTTGGCTAACCACATACGTGACTATCCCCTTTTTTACTTATGACTCTGCCAATATTCTTATCGCATTCGTATGTGCCAAAGCTTCAAAAAAACTTTTACGTATAGATGTAAAAATCCGCATGAAAATAAAACTTTATGACCTATGTTACGAGGCAATATACAATATATAACAATCTATTTGTTACAACATAATTTCGCTGATCCCCAAATTTGTTTACCTCCACATTTTAAATCTTTTAATCGACAAGCTTTTTTTTTTGTTTACTTTGTTTCTTTAATTCACGTTACTACAATATTTATGTATCAAATTGTAATACTTTTTTTTATCAAACATATATGGTCATATATGGATTACGAAAAAAAATATATGTTCATATATGGATTACGAAAAAACATATATGTTCATATATGGATTACGGAAACAAAATTTTTCTTTATCCTATATGATCCATATATGAACATATATGTTTTTTCTTAATCCATATATGAACATATATGTTTTTTTCGTAATCCATGTATGAACATATATGTTTTTCTTAATCCATATATGACCATATATGTTTTTTCTTAATCTTAATGTTTGATTTTTACTAGGGCAGTAATGATATTACTACTTATCTATGACTCTGAAACGTTATGTTTGAAATGATTATCATTTCTATATTATGATTGGTCTATATGTAAGAAGAGTAAGAATTTTGACAAATTAAGGCGGTAAGATTGTAAATAGCTCTCATTAATAGATTACATAACGAAACAACAATTAAAATAAAATAATGTAAAGCGATAAGAAGACTACTTTGACTTAGAAGGATAAGATATAATTAAAAAAAGCCGGCAAGTAACATGACAATTGTCAATTCAATATAAAATATAATTCATTATGATTCTAACATTTAATGAATCTGAAAATACTCTATGTAATTTTGAGGAAGCTTTTAACCGGAAACTTCCATAATTAATTATGACTGGTTTTGTACGCAAAACGAATTATTTACAATTAACTTTATAATTTAGGAAAAATAATTTAATTCATTTGGCGAGTGAAATAATTTAACTTAATTTATTCACTTCGTTTACAATTCAGTGCAATGAATCGTTTATATAGTTTATAGATTAATAATAATGGTTAACAAAGTGGTGCCACATTTATTAAGTACATTGATTTACATTTTAAATACAAATAATTTATAAATAAACAAGTTTTTTTCTGGATGGATTATATTACAGGAAAAGTTTTTCATATTTTTAACTAATTTTATTGAACTAAATGCATTACTTATACACGTATATGTAGAAGAGATTGCATTTACTGTTGGACATTTATCTGTAGATACAGAGATAACGAAGTGTAATCTTTATTGATCTTTTAATTTATAGCGATACACATTCATTAATTTCTTTTGTCCAAACAAATGGAAAAGTTGGTGTAAATATTTAATAAAGTTAATATTTGTCTTAATATTAAAATACATTATTCGTTATTTTTATTTAAATAAATTTGCTATTTTTATACTTGCGTTTATTTTTATTAATGTTAAATTCATAATTTAAAATGTCAGTTTAAAGTAAAATATATATTTCAGGACTAAACGTTATATACTGTTTATATTTTGTAAATAGTTTTGATCAATATTTAAAAATGATTGTTAGTTATTGTGAATATTTGTAACTTATTTAAACATATTAATTGGTGTTTACTGCTACAACGCGTTTACCACGCAGTTTGATATTTTCATATAAAATATTAATAAATAAATCACAAACTTATTTTCGCCGTGTAAATTTTTGTTAACTGAAATAATTTTTAAACCTTTTTATCCTTCTGTGATATTGTATAATTCATAAGTTTTTCCTTTAAATAAAAAGATAAAACTAAATTATCTATAATTTATTAAAATGGCAAAAAATATTTTCAATTTATTAATTCAACAATCATTGTAATTCATTCATATTGTAAAATTATATTAATATTAGTGGTAAATTAATTGCATATTCATACATGTAGTCAAAGCAATTATTCATGCAAATAAAACCAAGTAAATATATTGTTCTACAAATTAGATAAAAGGTAATAATACTGTTTCATTTTATTTAATCATATTTACAAAGCAGTGCATTTAATTAGTTATCCAAATTTAAAGGAAAATTAAAAAGTGCTAACTATAACTGTTTTACATGCACTACGACTATGGAATAGTAAACAATTGCAATAACATAAATTAATGTTTGTGTGCTGCTGTTCATATTTAGCTTTCTCAATATTAAAAAAAGAGTTATGAAATGAATGATATAATAATAAATTATTTTGTGCAATAGATGCATTTGTATTTATAACAGCATTTGATAAATAGCAATTGATATAAATAAAAAATCATGAATTTTTTATTCTTAAAATATTTTTTTAAGGTTAATACTCTACAAAGTATATGACATCATAGAAGGATTACGCCTGCAAAATGCAGCCGTATAGTCGCGCACGCGTCACTGGTTTCTGGATTGAATTGAACAACATTGAATCTCGTTGAATAAAATCTGAGGAATTGGATGTACAACATCAATTTTTAAATTATTTCTTGATGTGAAGAAATTTTCAAAAATGAGACCATGACAGTCACAATTAGCAAACTGTACAATTATATTTATTGTATATTAAATTTATATTAATGTTTAATAAATTTTATTGTTTTAGGACTTTTTTAATGAAATGCAATTTATTTTTGAAAGACGATAGTTACATTTTCGACAAAAATGTTATTGCTTTAATCAATTTACTCATTATATATAAGTACCCTAGTAAAAATCAAACATATATGTTCATATATGGATTAAGAAAAAACATATATGGTCATATATGGATTAAGAAAAATATATATGTTCATATATGGATTACGAACAAAACATATATGGTCATATATGTTTGATTTTTACTAGGGTAAATTTTAATTTAAACAATTTTCATTACCTTTAAATAAACCTAGTAACTAGTCTAAAAAAACAATAAGGTTTTAAGAAAAAAAGTATCCAAGTTGTATGTTACATCAATTCACTTTTTATAATATTAAACGAAATTTTATGTATAAGATGTAAAGGAACTTGATTTTCGAACAATATATGCATAGTATGACGTCCATCCAATTTCAGAAGACCCGTTTTCCCCCATTGCATATTTTCTAAAGTTACATATTTTAGATGAAAGCCATCTTGTCGAGGAGGAGAAATTTTATCAATGAAATAATAATAAGTAGCCCTAATACAAACGAATCTCTTCGTCATATGTTTTTAAACAAACTTCCAAACTTGCGTCGTTACCGGATCTAATTATCTATACCAATGAATTGTATATAAATTGTCATATATATTCATTAATGTCAGTAAATTAGTTGAAAACCGGAGACAGATATTGTGTATTTACCGAACAAAGCTGTCGCCGGGATAAATAGCGAACACCTTTGTTATTTTCCTGCGAATGACGGTATACTGTTAATCATTAGGGAAATACTCACGGCGCCATTATGAACACTTCAGCGGTACCATCCCCCTTAAAGGAAGAATGACGATGTTACGCAAACATTGTTTTGTATCGAGTGAAAATTCAAACCGAGCTACATTTTTCTGGCTTAAGAAAGTGAGGTAAAGAGTAACTTTGTTCATACAGGATCACATTTTTTGCATTCCTCAAACGCTGCAGTCGCCACATTGCCAACTCTATGTTGCACTTCTTGCCTAAAATAACGCTCTATCCCTTTCAGTGCATTTGATATTCGAAGAATTCTTGCAATATTTGTATACGCACCGTTTGGCATTTATTTTAAATTACTCACGGGGCTCTTTGCCTTACGAGCAATACAATGTATCGCAATGTCGATTTGCGTTTCGTAAAATAAAATGTCGCAATCGATTGAAGTCTTTATACAATGTTAATTAACGCAACGCTTATTTCGGAATTATGCAAGTAATGAATGGAATGACACTGAATAAGATGTGCGGAACTTTTTCTTAATATCACCTGCAGTATATGTCCGAACAATTTCATTTCTGTCTCATTCGCGTTTATATGTAAATGCCTAATAAGGACCAAGTTATTTATACAAACATACGCACTGTCCTGTAACGAAACTATACATTTATGGTAATTGATTTTAAATGTGATATAATAAAAATATTTTTACGAATTGTGCATATTTTTTTCTTTTGTAACAGTGCTGAATAATACTTGACTTATTTTGCATTTTAATTCATCCTTCCTGAACACACAAATATCATCACTTTAAATATGGAATAGTAATAGTTCAGTACCTCTACTAAATAGGTATATTTTATATATCCGCGAAGTGCATCGCTTTTGTGCAGAATGTTTGAAGGGAACAGTTTAAGATTAAGATTTAACGCATGAAAGTGTACAAATATGGTGCATTAAAAGGGAACATTTTTTGCATGAAAAACAGAAGAGAAATGATGAGAATTTTTGACGCCAATAAAGCTTATCCTTCATAGCTATCAGAATGATCGATGGGAAGTTTTCTCCAGTTTATGGTTTTTAATCGTCTTAGCTTTTGCCAATTTTGCTCCTTTCATGAACAGCTTTAGTCGAAAAATAAAACGAAAAAAAGTACCCATTTTATCATTCACCTTCGAATGAATACGGTATAACGACCGATACAAGTTATTGCACTTATATTGCCTGAACGAAGAACAAAACATTTAGGGGGAAAATAAAGCTTTTAACTGCGAACAATGGAAAGCGCTCTCATTCAATTAGACAATTACTTTTGTAGCTGGAAAAATTATAATACCCCCTTCATTGTTTAAACTTAATTATTCATATAAATTTCGATTTATCAAAGTTACAGCGGAAAGGGCTGAAATGTTCCAGCTCCCCGCCACTTCGTCGAAATTTCAATCTTAGCAGCAACCTGCACTTATAATCATTTGTATGTTACGCGAACGACGGGCGATAAAGGATACGACCGCGATAAAGAAGACGTCGATCTTTATAAGACATTCTCTAATGAAAAATACGCAACGGTTTCATAAAGTACACAATTTTCGGCTGTAAATAACAACTGCAGAAGATACTTGCGACGCTCAAGTCGAGATGTTATCGATAATGGTCGGTAGCGGTGATGAAAAAAATGAGGGCTCGGCGAATATTACGCGCGTTTCTGCGCGAGGAATAATTGCATGCGCAAATTCAGGCGCACTGAATTTCCGTGAAATTAAAAAGTCAGCCTCCATAAATTACCCGAGACTGTGCATAAATAAGGCGTGACTAAAATCCGTGGGAGTTGGAAGGGGGAGGGGAAAAAAAATGAATGTAAGATTTGACTGAATGGAATCACTTGGACTAAATGAAAACTGCTCGAAGCGAAGAAGAGCCGTCTCAATAATATATCAAGCAAATGCTTTCTCATTCACTTAAAAGATATTCTTTTGGAGTCGTCTCGCATCAAAAGGCTAATTACATTGACGTAATTGAAGCGCCTAAAATAATAATTGCTTGTTGACTCGCAAAGGGACTATTCAAGTCGACCTACTTAACGCCAAGATTTCAGCGGGCGATAAAAAGCACGCATTTATAATTCACCAAAGACACCGATACGACATCAATTATACGGCTCGCAGTCGTTATCATGCTCGGCTCTCGATAGTTTCGAACCGTCAACATTGTTGGAGCGTAATTGTTAACCGGAGTACGAAATTGCTATGCGAATACACGACACTTGCAACAATTCTCTGAACAAAAGGGAAACGTGGCACCGCTCGGCTCAACATTTTTTAATTTCTCAATGCGCTCGGCTTTAAAGTGAGATAAGTGGCACGTGAGCAACTAAATTTTCAGAAACACTACGTTAAAGGTTACGCTCAAGCTTTAAAAGGCTGTTCTCGAAATTGTTCTACTCTTTTATTTCCGTAAAGTTACACGCTCGTAAAGTTTTTCGCAATTTCAACAAGAAAAGAAAAGTTGTTTCGTGAAGATTATCGTCGAATTAATGCTAAACAGCCTATGTCATTTTGTGCCTTTCCAATGTGTCGGGCATTTCACGCTTTGCAAACTGAATAGTAATGTTAACCATGCGAAATGTGTTATTTATAAAATTGTTTGTTCTAAACTGAAATTTATACTATCCCTTATAATGCGATGTAGTAAAATTTGTAAAATATGTTTGTTTAAAAAATGTTATTATAAAACAGAAAAGCAACTGCTAGGAAATATTTCTGAGCGTAGTTTTTGTTGAAATAATCAACACTTCGGTTAAACGAACCACAGCTCTGGTTATAACGAAAATTAAATAAATTTTTTGTCTCTCAATGCACTTGTTTGCGCGTTGGATCGGTTAATTAATTATCCGCATAAGTAATACATGGCCTTAATATGTAAGTCGTAAAGGTCGCAGATTGAAATCGAAGAAAGAAACAGTGAGACGCATTATATACCAATTCGAAAAAAAAAGAAAAGAAAAAATAAATGAGATCAAGCTGACAACCGTTAATTGAGCGTTGAATGTAACAATTGCACCGCTCCTTGTTTTTATTCGCACGTTACGAGCGGCAATCACATGCGATAGTTGATTCACTCACGCTTTCCTGTGAAACGTAAGTTGGAATAGGTCACGAAATCGTGCTTGCGCCGCGCGGCAAGTGCAGCCGAATTCAGAAAGTACGCCATCGCGGCAGCGATACACTCGGCGCGTACATGCAGCAGATTCCATTATTTATCCATTCTACGGTCACGGCAAATCCCGCGAGATGCGCGATACTATACGTGCTTTAATCGAAGCATTCCGCGCCGCAAGTCGTGCGGACATTCTACACAACTGTACCATACAACTCTGGCTTATAATAGCATATCATATGCTGCGCTCGCTAACATACAGCCGCGCGTTATCAGATTTATCTTCGCGGTACTCCTTTAGAAAAATCCTCGTGCTTAAATTTGTGATTGCTGTCGGGGTATTTGTCTGGTCTGATTCATTATCCATTAAGCCACGTTGCACAATTGGCGCATTTAATGTCTTGTTTGCACGCTTTTGTGATGTACGAGGGAGGAGTGTGCGAGAATGATTTTTAAACGGTGCGATAAAATTAATTTAAATTACTGATACAATGGTTCATTAATAATAATTCTCCTTATTTTTATCGTATTCTCTATTTCTTTGTGAAATTGTTTTACGATATAGGTATTTGTTATATTTTATGGTGGAGATAAAACGGAGGGAAGGTTAAAGCTACGGTGACAATGGGTGGTGTAATGTATACAATTGGAATTCGTTTGAATGTATTACCGTACAATATCGATATCTTTACTATAACAATCAACACTTGTGCTTATAGTATTTCCTAGTGTAGAATTTCTTTGCAATTTGATATCGTAACGTGGCTATGATGGTGCTTTAAATTATAATTTAAAATTTTAAATACTAGTGCTTTAAATTGTTATGAACAATGGTGATATTTCAATGAAGAAATAATATTAATATACTGTTTATAAACGTTTTACAAAAATTATTAAACGATTATTTGCTTCAAATACATCTTTCTTTAAACTTTATTAGTCCAATTAATGGTACTTTTTTTTTATTTGGATGCCGCGTTATTACTGCTACATTAGTGAGTTATAAAACGTTTTCTTTTCCCATTATGAAATCAATTATTCAAATTGTAAATATTCCAGATTTTTTCAATAGTGATTTCACGTCTGAATAATTACCACTTTCGCCTAATAGATCAAAATGAATTCATGAATAATTGTCGTCTGAAAATGTATACATATCACTTCAATTTCATGTTTATGAGAGCTCTACATTTATGAATAAAATGCCTTAAATATATTAACATCACTTATTTTCTTTATTTCTTTTCGACCGTAAATTTTTATACAACAGACTAGCATTATATGCATTTTTTATTAGATTGACGTTTCGACCCTATTTTTGGTCATTATTCAAAATCTATGACACATGAGTTGAAGTCATCTTTCTCTCATTTTTGCAACTCTTGTGTCTTGTCACTGGTTCATGATGAAAGAAATAAAGAAAATAAATATAATAACATTAACAGACGTTAAAAATACAATATATATTAACATCACGTTTATTCATATACTTTTTCGCGTTAATAATGTTGAAAGTAATACAAAATAATTCCCATTTTTATAATTAATGATCATTAATAAATTTATTATTAATTATTGACAAATAATTTAAATACTTGCTTTTAAAAATTCATAAAATAATACTTTATAGCGCATATACTAACAGATTAACAAAATATATAATTATGACTTAAAATAATCATTCTATCTTTTCGACAGAGAGAATTAATTTCGAACTTGTCGTTTAATATCGAAAATGATGCTGCACATTACATACATTTAATGTATTTTTCTACTGCAAATGTGTAAAATGTGTATTTCCAATAGCGTAATGGTATTATAAAAAATTTTCAATTAACATTAAATTTAAGTTGGCTGAGTTGAACGTCATCACAATGTGAAAGATAGTACGCAGTCGATCGAGAAAAATCTTTATCGAAAATTTAATCACATTGATTCTTTTGAGTTGGCAATTGCTCTAATAGACAAAGGATCGTTATACTAATAATCGGTACGCAATTCGATAGGTAATCAGAGTCCACACCGGATGAATCGTTCGAGTCAAAACAAACAGGCGCGAGCGAGAAATAGATGCGAGTGTGAAAGAGAATTATGAACGAGTCATAGCGTGACTTTGCGGCGGCAGTTGTCCGTCATACATTATCGAAGCGTATATTTATTATAGTGTTGCCTTTCAAAAGCTCTTTAACGCCGCGGTCTTTCAAGATCGGCAACTTATTCGTGAATTACAGTTTGTTATCGATTAGTATATTACACTTTTTATAGCGTCAAAATTTAATTCCTTTATAAAAAAAAATGTTGATACTCAATTATAATTCATCACGCCAAAATTAATAAAATCTTAACTAACAATTTGCAGTTTTCAATTTAATAAATTTTACTCCGAGTACAAATTAATAATTAGATATAGATAATTTAATTAAGATAATATTTAAATTAACGAAGGCATGTAGTTGCTTTTACTGTATTGGATAAGCTTATATAATGATTGCAAATATATTATCTGGTTACTTTAACTATACAATTAAGTTACTAACATCATACATAAATAGTTACCGCTATACCCAAATTCATAGTTTTCGTAAACTCCATACCGCTTAACATGTAAAACAATCGTAGATGATTTTAATTATTTTATCTTTAATTTAATATTAGCCGGTAACATTAAACTATTTTTAATTTCGTACAAAAATTATTAATAAATTAAGATTAATCAATTTAAAATTACATCAGTTAAGTGCATTATTTTCATTTTTAGGAAATTGAATATTTATTTAAAAAAGTTTAAAAAAAATTATCAATATTTTTGTTATATAATTATATGATTAGATAACATATAATATCGATTATTCTACCCAAGTAGAAATTCAGCATGGAACTAGATGTGGCCCTGATTCGTTTTCCACGTTTCCAAATCGGGCACCGATTTGGTTTCCAAATAGGGCGCCGTACCAGTTCGTAACGCTTGGTATGTATGAGGGCCCAATGAGGATCCAAATTGGAAGCAAATCGGGGCCCAAGAGGGACCTTATTTGTTATCCAGACAGAGAGGAAAGATTAATAAAAATTACTGACATTGTTGGTAAACTGAGAATTTTTTTTATATTTTCATAATTGGAATTCACAGAACGTGTCTATTTTTATTCGCCTAATAAATTTTGCTTAGAAAAATTCGCCGTTATTGAGAATCGAACCCCGCACCTATTGAAGTGTCCTAACACCTTGACCAT